>CAKAOI010048282.1:1632-62545 GCA_916701655.1 Sebastiscus albofasciatus
AGATGGGGGGGAGGAACTAAGGGCCATTAAAACCCCACTGGGAGGGCTCATGCATATTTAAGTGAGTTAGATTAAAGGTTGGTTGTCTGGAAGCAGTGCGTGCCAACCAAGACTGAACCTTCTTCTGTGACATGTCATTAACCCTTTAATTGACTAATGGGTGGTGAGGTTGCAGATGTGAGCTAATGTAGCCATTTCTAAATGCAAATGTTGGCAGTGCGTGCAGACTATACGCTTCGGCAATAAAGCTGTTGAAGTGATGGGCACGACGAATGGACTTCTAGGTGAAAAGGTCAAACTGTGACACTTGGATCTCATGCTTTTTCTTTCCATTTTACAATATTTGGATTTATATTACTTCAGACATGACTTGGTCTCGTCTCGACATGCCTCAAAAAGACAGCGCTATATCCTCTTTTTTCCATCTGCTTGGTCCCACATCTCTGTGCACTCCCATTGCTGTGATGATTTTGTGCATTTGCCATAAAAGATTCTAATTTCCGCCAATTTCCCCCAAATTGTCCCAAGGCAATGGTCCTTAGAACAGCCCAGTGTGAGTCAAGGGGGGGAGGCAAACAAGCTATAATACACACAGCCTTGTTGTGAACAGGACACAGAGTAGAGAGTAGGAGTGGAGACATTTCTTCACCTGTCAGGACTGTCAGAACGTCTGTATTTGTGACAGTCTGGCTGCCTTCTGTGTCGCTACACTTCTATAAAAGACAACCAGGATGCTCTGTCGTTCTATATACCAAAGTAAATTATATGGCTTTGCGTTTGCGTGTGGGAGAGTGAGTGGGAGAGGGCTAGACTGGTCTACCTATTTGCATGCGAGTACAATATCTCTCATATCTCAAATCTCCTCCTAATCTTGTTATAATTGCCTAGTGAGCCTTCCTTGCTATCCCCCCCACCCTAACGCCTCCTCTTACACCTGACCTTGTTACTTCACATTCACCTCTACAACAATAGAACATCTCAGTTCACGAAGTAGACGCAAAACTTCAGAGTTGAACACCAGATAAAACCTTTTACTTTCTCCCTTTGGAGTAATTGAGCTTGGCTAAGCCTTAGGGCGCTTTCACAAGCCGTTTGGCTAGTCCGAATCTGAGTGAAATTGATACTTTTTTTTCAGTTTCATAGTGCACAAATCAAAGGGGACCAAATAAAATAAAATAAGTTGCTGAGGGGCGTGTACGAAGGAGCAAATTTATCTTTTTCATATCAAGAGCTGCCACTTTTATGCAGGGAAACGCGGACTTTGATGCTGTCAAAGGTTTTTCACTTTGATCTACTGTACACGAATCCCTTCTCCTCCAGTTTATGACTTTATAAACGACACTAGTTTTGCAGACTTCATTTAGTATATTCTGTATGTTCTCTCTGGCCCAGATGTCAAGCAAATATCGGACTTCTGTAGAAATCCAAGTCAGTTCCACTCATGTTAACCTGTCGTTTACCTTAGTCAATCTCAACAAATGCCCCTCCAGCCTGCGTTTTGGTTCGCTTGGAAACGGTCCCACACCACCTCTCGTAAGCTCGGTCCGGTAGCTTTGGTCCGCACAAGAGTATGATTACTGCATTCACAACAGCCAAACGAACCGCACCAGAGTTCGATTAAAGCGGATTAAATATTGGCTTGTGAAAGCGCCCTTAATAAGTGGAAAGGAAGAACATTGCTTGTTGGGAGAGAAGTAGAATCAATGGTCTAGTGACAATTAAGCAATAACAAAACATATTTGTTGAGAATATAAACTTCCAACAGAAGAGCCTAGATACTGATTGTTTTAATCAGTAAAAGTAATAAATAATAATAAAAAACACATCTTAAGAACATAAATGTGTTGTTTCTTTGTCTCAATCTCTGCAAAACCCATGCAAGTGTGTTTTGTTATATTATGAGAGTCCACTGAGAACCACATCTTCTAACCCTCCAGCCCTCTACCTAAGGCGAAGACTTTGGCCGGGCAAAGTGCCTGTGGCAGGTCAAAGAGAAAACCTCCCCACATCTGCAGTCTCTGTAAACAACGACAAAAGTCTGTTTAATCAGCATGACTGCAGTGTGAAAGACCAGCCAAATCTGGGAAAGGTCTAACATCGATGACCCGTGGGGACCAGCCTCAGAGCCAGGAGGAAACTGCTCCATCTCAGCCAGACCTCAACAACCACTTGTATCGTCCAACGCCAAAAATCCGCCTCAGCAAAGTCAGCCTCATAAAACATGGAGAGGCAAACGATCCCCTTGACCCTCACTGTATTCCACTCATAACTTTTGTTTTTGGTACACAATCCACTGTGTTTATTATACTCGTCATTCTAGTGCGTTCTTATCACAAATACATCACTCAAAGGGTAAAGAACTTTCTATAACTTCAGACTCCAGTAATTTATCCTGCCACTAAGTTCTACTTTAAAATTAATACAACACATTTTGGAAAATATATCTTTAAAAAAATGTAAAACCAGACAGACAAACTTAGTTCACTTGGCACGTTTTTTTTTTTTTTTTAAATCAGATCTCCCACAATCTTCTCACCTTGTATGTGAATGTGTGTGTGTGTGTATTTATGCAAGTGTTTGCAAGTGTAAAACTGAATATGAATGTTTGGGGACAGCAGGAAGTGCTGAGAGTCCGAGATGCCTGAGGAAGGGAGATAATTGGGTGTGGAGATGCTCAGAAGCTGCTTTTGTTGCCATGGCGATAGACTTGTAAACACTGACCGATCCAATCTTCTTATAGAAGAGAGAGAGAGTGGGAAAAGGGAGAGAGATAGGCAGAAGTCAATCATACAACCAGGCAGAGAGAATTAGACATAAACTCAGGCAGACAGCCAGGCAAATACATGCAAAACACAGAAACCGACGCACACACACACACACAACCTTTCCTGTGGCCAGGTAGAGACTTTGTGCTGGGGGGTGCTGGGGGACAGTGTTGTTCCAGAGAGATTATGAGGTACATGGGTGGCACAGATCCCATCATGGCCTCTGGCATGCAGGCTAAAGTCAGTCAAGTCACTAACACCTATGCATCGCCCGGGGGGAGCAAAGACAGAATTACATTCGCCACATTCAATCTCTGAGCAGGGCCTCGAGATGCATGCGTTTCATGGCAATAATGTAGAAATGGGAAAACAATGAAATTGAGGGGATTATGCTCACTCTCCAGTCTCATCTAAATTCTGCTCCCACCGGACCTGTGCAAGCTTTTTCAGAGATGCTACCTTTAAGTGGTAACCTTGTTTCTGGGTACCAAGGAACATTCCTAATTCAAAGCCCCTCGGGGATGAAGGTCACTCAATTCAGTAAAAGGGAATATACACTGAAAAAAGCATGCATTTTATATTCATAATATTGAACATGCTGCACACATCTCCAAACACCGTGGCTTCTGAAATGCAGAAAAACAAACAAACAGTCAAGCTGTTGAGGCGCAGATACTTCAAGCCCAAAGGAAGAAATCCGCTAATTCTCCCCGGGGTTTATCTACAAAATATTACTTAATGAAACGGCTCACAATGTTGGTGGATTTGGGTTAGGAAAATAGACCTTTCCAAACTTCCAATCACACTAAACAATGTGGATTGACAGCCCACAGTCTCGGTAAGAGGAGAATAATGTATTATTTTCATCTATATCTTATATATATCTGCGGTGGCCAAACATAATAATGCCAAAGGTAACCTGGCTGCTGTGTGTGTCGTTGCCCGTAATCATGCCCAGCCAATCTACAGTATTACTGCTTTATTCAAGCTATAAGCACTCTGTCTCTGGCACTACTCAGAAACTAACCAGATGGCAGGGCAGCAATGAGTTTGCTTGCGGTGCGCCTGCTTATATCAAGAAAATCACAATTTTACAACGTGACAGCACAGCTGTTTTAAACATACTGAATTATTGTCCATCCTCACGCTAATATTGTATTGTCATGAATGCATCAAATGTATAAATCTTCCATGTTTCTTTACAGAAACACTTTACATACATCTCTTTTCTGAGTCTGTGCATGTGTGTGGTAATGGAAGGCGGACCACCATGTCCATGTGTCCCCTCCATCTGTCGCCTGGTGAATCATTGGGTCCAGGAGCCGTGATCCAGCCCCCCAATATGTGGGATTGCTGGGGGGAGCGAGGAGGGGCGGGTCAACATACATGTCACACTAATGGATATGGGGCCCACGGCTCGGGGTGGTGTTCGTCTGATTTTCTTAATGCATGAATGACTGAATGAATGAATGAACGCATTCATAACTGCAGGCACTGTTATTGTCAGTGGGTCTCCCAGAATAGGCCGTGACCTCCAGAGTTTTGCTGACAGACAGATGGACACAGCGACACCGGCAGCGAGGCACTTTCCACAACCCGTAGCAGAGGTCATTAACTAGGACCGTGATCCACAACGGCAGTCTTTACTGTTGGAACCGTGATCCCCAATCCTGACATGCCATAATGTCCAGGCTGTGTATGGCTGTGTCAATAAGACAGAATGACCCGATTCAGTGGTCATTACATAGAAGCCAACGGGTCAGTGGCTGTGAGGACGGGTGGAGGGAGACTGTCGGGGAGACTGGGGAACAGAGGGCAGCAGACATATTGTCATAGTCTGTAATTACAGGGCAGTGTCCATTCAATCATGCAATTGGTCACTTGGCGAAAATGTGACTGCATGTGTAGCTGTGTCTGTATGTTGCCATGAGTGATTCTGTGTATATTCCCAGCTTTTCCATTTCATGCTACTGTACATTCAGTAGAAAATATTGTACTTTTTAAGTGTGCATTTATTTGACAGCGATAGATATTTCATGATTTTGCATACCAAGCCTATAATGAGATTATAAATACTCTATATTGCCATATAAAATATGTTAAAATGTCACACAGCATACACAGTAAAGTAGTTTAAATGAGTTCATTCTCAACTAACGCCAACTTTGAAATGCTGCTTACATATTAACTCATCATTCAGCCCTGTCGCATGCAAAGGCAAATGAATGACACAATAATTCACAAGGCATTTAGCATGCAATAATAACGCCGTTCTAGCTTTTAGCGTGTCATTTGTACGCCATGTAGTCTGTACTGACTGCAATGTAAACGCATCTGTGTAAATATGCTACGCTCAGAGCTAGTGACGTAGAATAAAAAATGAGAAAGACCAATTACGGCGGGTGGAAAGGTGGATGGGTCAACAAACACGACTTTTAACCAGGAGACTGGTGTTGGAGACCAGTGTTTTGTTTTGTAAGTTAAATTAGTGACATTTGTAACGTGTTTTTAGTGACGTTTGTGACATGTTTTCCGTACTTATGTTAAATTGTTTCCGTACGTATTTTACTTAGTTTACGTACTAATTTTAAGCCCAACCATGACCTTTTTCCTAAACATAACTAAGTGGTTTTGTTGCCTAAACCTAACTGCGGACGTTACCGTAGTTTTGTTGCGTGGTGTACAAATGACACGCAATAAGCGGCGTGAAAATGACACGCCAAAAGTCTAAAATGCGTCCCCATAAAACACTGAATGTCCATGTAATGTAGTGCTATTTATACGCCTTCCCATGAGATCGGGTAGCATCATTAGTAATACAGTAGAAATATAAAACATAATATAACAGTGATGGGAGTCATTCTACCTGCACAATGGTTACTTACAGGTACTTTGGTGAATATACTTACTTTGCTTACAGTAAGTAAAAAGTAAGGTAATAGTATTCTTATATTATGCTTTTTGCAACTTTTACTTTAGGATATAAATTCTTCTTCCACCACTTCCGGCTACTTAACATTCATGGCAATTTCTATTGTGACTAATCCTATATTATTAAACTGGGGAGCCCGCTGTCTGTCTCATACCAAGCAGCGCACCGTCAGCTGCCTGACTTTCCATCTGTTCATCAGATCCTTTCCTCAGTGTTGGTGGTGCTCAGAATTTGATTGCAACCTCTTAGCGCGCTGTTTTTCACGTGTTTATTCCAGCTGTTCCAATCTGATAGGCAGCTGGTCTCTGTGTGTTTACGTAAGGTGTGTCTGTGCATGCTGGTGTTCGTGTCTGCGGGTGTGTGTGTGTATGACGGGGCAGTGAAAAGACTGAAACCGACAGAGTGAGCATTTGTTAGTGACAGAACCAGGAACAACAAGCCTAACAGTGGAACACACGGCTGATTGAGCTGAAGATAGCAATTAGCAAATGGGCTGTGAAATAGCTCAAAAATACCATCACTCCTCAGACACTTTGCTCATTTTTCTTTTTTTTTTAAATAACATATTTGGGACGGAGCAGTGTATCGGTTAACAACAAACATGAAGGGGCCATGGCTTTGCTGATAGTGAAAATTAAGCTGCAGCCAGAGCCTTGAAGATGAGCTCAGGGAGAAAGAAAACATCATGAGAAGAATTCTGAAGCACTCTCACAGTGCTGAAATGCAAAAGCTGACTAATAGCATTACATGCTTCCACTGCAACAGGCAAAGAACGGGAACTTTGACAACCAATGAGAAACAAACTCACCTCTTATAAGATGCAGACTTGTAAACAAGCTTTGTGTGACAGATTTGTATGACTGACGATGTGCCACTTAACTCTTGGTGCAGGTGTGGATTGTGAAAAAGAGGGACATAAACTGTAGTCACTGCAGTGGATCAAGCCTTTTGCTCTCTTTTGGCGAAAGTGCCCTTCTGGACCAAACAAATTATGGTTATTAAGATTATTACTAGTATATTGTTGTTGCTGCTGCTGAGGAACTGATTTTTTCCCTGTGTGTAAACTATATGTATCATGATGAAGATGAATTACTCTGCAGTTATGGCTAGTTTCCATGTACGCCATGCATGGGTTGTAACAACACCAACAACCCTCCTGCAAAATGACGTTCCCATACAACTAATCTGCGTTCTCAATTACGTTTCGAGGGAAACATATTTTCTCCCAGATTATGGTCACACTTTAAATTGTGGTTAACGTTGTAAACTGAAACAAAACAAAAAAACGCAACAAAACTACTTGGTAAAAAAAAACCCATCATGGTTTGGCTTTAAATGACTACTAAATTGAAACAAAATCGCAACAAAAGTACTTTGTTAGGTTTAGTAAAAAAAAAAAACATGACTAAGATAAGTGAACGTTTTAGTTTCACAAGGGACACAAATGGTGGTCTCCTGGGCAGTAAGTCCAGTGTTTGTAGACCCACCCACCAACCCGACTATGGGACTTCCGCGGACCATACTTGCCAACCCTGAGACCTCAAAAACCTCAGTTTCAGAGACTTTGTTTCCTGCATTCTGGTGACTTTTAAAAAATAAATATAGCAAATGTACACTGCAAAAGCATTTTTAATCTTAAATACATTTAATTTTACTTTAATTCTCAAGAAAGAACATAGAATAATTTGCCCCTCTGGCATGAACTTGTGTGAATCTCTGGCATAAACTAATATTCATCAGTTTTTATTTGTTCATTTATTATTTTTTTGCCCCTCCTTGAGTATTTCTTTCTCTTAGTACTCTCCATTTCCATCTCAAAATTTGTCATAAATCGGGAGAAATATATGAGAATTGTGACACCGGGAGGAAACCGGGAGAGGGCAATGAAAATCGTGAGGGTTGATATTTGTGATACGTCAAAAAAAAGAAGAAAATCTGTGACAAAACGCGCTTCCCTTGAAATATAATTCACAATGTCATTTCGTTGTATGCGAACATAATTTTTAGGAGACAGGGCTGGTTGTAATGATTTATCTTTATTCCGAATATAGAACAGAGAATATTGCAGCTGTGCAAAACCCCCAACTTGTCTTTTCATGTGTCAAGTATGTTTTATCAGGTCCTGAAACCCAATTAAAATAAACTATGCAAGTTCAAATCAGCATGCGTGTCCAGGGGAAAGCCAGACACTTCTCCCTACGATGAAAAGATCTCATTCAACAAAAGCATTCTGCTAACTTTCAACAGCATATTCTCAGAATTGTTCGAATTTCCCCTCAAGGTCCCTTGCCATTTCAAGAAAATATATCATTTGGTTTTTATAGCAGCTCCTAATGTTGAATTACAATTTCTCACTTATGATAGCCGGCCATATCTTCAGTCTCAAGAGAAATTTACCACATTTTGTTGCCTTCCAATATCTTAAACATATAATTAATTAAATTTCCTTGTCAGGGTCTTTTTCTTCTCTTTAATTAATGACATATCTTGTGCTCCACAAGAAGGGGAAGCTTCGTCTTGTGTCAAGTCATCGTCAGAATTACAGTACGGCAGGCACTGGGCGAGAAGCACAATGAGAAAGAATCCAAACCTTATTGGATGAAATGACAAGATAACATAATTGACAAATGATTTCACTTTGCATGCATATAATGTAATTGTTTCTGCAGAGTGGTTTGCTTTAGTTCCGTCTGGTCTAATGAGATATACACAAAAAGTGATTAGCATCGCATGCTGTACAACCCCACTGAGCTTTTTAGAAATTAATTTTACACAACACCTCTCTCACATTTAGTTGAACTGAAACTGCCAATACCGATCATTAATGCAACAGAGCGCCCACTGACGAGTCCAAAATCTTCTCTTGACCTTGACTCCTGCCTGCTTCCACATTCTGCTCATCTCTTCTGCTCCGTCTCCAATATAAATATGTCTGCACCCGCAATTTCATATTCTCGCTCGCTCTCTCACAAACACAATCTCAAATACATTCAGTCGGGAAACAACCCTCCCATAAAAGTCAATCATGGCAATTAGACACAAGCAGCCCGCTCTATGAATTTATCCACACATTGATGTATTCATTGAATCAAGCCTTCTCCTGGTAAGGATGGTAATTAAAAGTTCTTAGTGGAGTGGTCCGGGGTAATCTGGGGCCAGTTAAAAGCCTTAACACCCACCACTGTGGGGCTTAATTGGTACTGTGCCATTTATATGATTAACAACCAACCAAGCTCTGCCACCTTAAAAGCACTCTTTACTCCTGGCAATTCATTAGAATAGAGGGCACTCTGGACTCTAATGAAAAGAAAATGTGTTGATACAATAGCCTCGTTAATTTCCAGAGATCATATTAGCTGTGATCCTATTCGCTGATTATCAATCAATTTCATTGCTATATGGCCTTGGGGGCGTGGAGGCAATGTACTGTTTCATGGTGATATGCGCGTATTTGTAATTCTGTTGATGGGCAAAGGGAATCATTTGGGACTACTATTAGGCGCACAAAGCAATATGGAATAGCAATTTGGGAAAATAGAAAATATGAATGGTTGTCTTATAGATAAGAGCGGCCTTATGTCGGAATATATTAGTTTTTTCATGTTTTATTGTATAGTGTGTGTGGTAGAAAAAGTGCAGATATAAATGTAATGTGATTGTACTGAGTTAGTCTTCCTGACACCCTGGAAAAAAACACTAAAAAATGTTGATAACAATTATAAATTATATCTGATGAAGGTCTGAGGATGGATAAATAGTGAGTACAAGTGATTGACAGTGTGCAGGATTCTTTGGTTTCTTCAGCAAAAATACAGTAAAGCCATAAAACGACATCAAATCAGTCGCTCTGTTTAAATTTCCGTCTTTTTGTGTTACATTTTACAGGTGGCCAAAAAGCATGAAAATGTTAAAGCTCATGCAGAAACAGCGGCGGAACTGTTTCTGTGAATGCCCTCTAGTGGTCAGCTTCAGAACATGACCACAACTTTACTTTCATAAAAGCATATCTATAACTATAACTATATCTCTATAACATTAACACCAGCATAAATGTCTATTCTTACTTTGGTAGTATCAAAAGACACTGTGGTGAATAGCAGTGCACACCACTAGACATACACTCAGTTACCAGTTTATTAGGTACAGTTAGCTTAAACTATTGCAGTCTAATAAAACAGTCCTGCAATAAATCCTCCCTTCATTAAGGTTATAATGTTGAGTTTTTGTTGAAACTGTTCTAGAGAGGTGTTATTCTCATCGTGGAGGCTGCAGTTTGTGGTGCTGTTGAACTGTAATGCATTGGTGTTTTTTATATTTGGCCTATCCTCACTGATAGAATTGCTGTGGACAAAATAATAGCAACAAATGCGAAAGGCTCTCTCTAGATAAAGCGTTTGGCTTCTCCGTTCTGGGCTACTGTGGAAACATGGAAGTGTAAAGGCCCTGACACACCAAGCTGACAGTAAGACACAGTTATTCTTAGTTTGAGGTGATTATACACTAAAAAAAACATAGTTATGAATATTATATTCCATTTCTGCCAATAGAGCCTGCAAATCCTACATACTGGCCCTTTAAAATACATACAATTTTCGAAACTTTTTCAGCCTGCAGCTGTTTTTCCAGTAACTTTTCATGCTAAAACGGCAGTTTGCAATCCCCCTGTGTGACAGGTGTTGGAATACATTTTGCTGGAATAAATGCCAACAAAGTGAGTTGACGAGTGCAGAGGGGCATAAAATAGACGGGGCATCAAGTGCAGAAGAGCCTTAGCGTTATAACAAACAAACACTTTACTCCCATAACTAAAACTACCCATAAAAAACTGGACAAAATCCATGCTGAAATGGCTAAAAGCGACAGAATCTTCTTCCATATCTCTGCAAACAGTAATTAACTTTGACAAGCATATATGCTTCCCTATAGGACCACTCAAATATATTACAACTACACTATTCTCTATGGTGGACACGGATTTATCAATATTAAACACTGTATCGTTATGAAGAATAGTTGTATCATGCTTATAATTTTATTAACAAATTGAAAGAATTATTGCCATATACTGTATAGAGAATAGGATAGAGAATATACACACTTATCTGAAGAATTATCTACAATTCTCTTTTCTAAAATCAAAATGAAGTCATGGTGAGACTCAAAAGGACATTAGTGATGTAATCACACAAAGCAGTAATTTAAAAACCACAGGACAACCTTCAACCCTAATCATAAATTCTATTGATAAACTGCTGCAATAATGAAAATATCATATTAGGTGTAACATTCATGGTTACGGTGGTTGGCTGACTTTGTAATTAAGGCTTAATCAACTCATCGAGATTGAGTAATGTGTCACACTGGTGATGTGCGTGGGTGTACTGGTATCCAGTAGAGATCATTAACTCAAAATATCATCATCTCAATGTGATGTGAGGCCAGGATCTGATGTCTATGTTTCCACCAGTACACACACACAAAAACACACAGTTGACCACTCACTTCCCTACACTCTACTTTACAGTATAATCACAATTCCACAGTCTTTGTGGGCCTGACCTCTTCCAGTGGTGGAGGGTGGAGGGTGGGGGTTGAGTTGCTACTTATCAGCCCGACCACGTCTGCCCACTCGACCGTCTTTGCGTGTTTCGCCCATTCTGCTGCAATGCAAAGCACTGCGAGGGGAAATCAACTTCAATCAGTCACGCTTTCCTGCTGCGTCGGAGAAGAGAGTCTACACCTCTCAGTTTTGATGAACACGGACTTGGCTGTTTGATTTCGGAGTAAAGAGCCAAGTTCTCGGGCCTTGGATTGCGCCCAGCTGTCACTATTCCATCAAAGGGTGGAGAGATGTGCACGCACACATGATGCGCTGCTTATCACTTCTCATGAGGAACGGCAGCAAATTGGATTTTTTCATTTTATCATAAATGAGCTGATTTTTGGGCTGTTGCACTCGTAACATAATTTTCTCATGCTCAATTGATATGCGTGCGTGTATTTACTGTATGCCTTTTTTGGATTTCAGTGTACTCTGGGGGTGCGTGTGAAGCAGCATTTGCATGTGTGTCAGCTGTAGATAATTTTATAACCTATTTCCTCCAATTGTAGGTGAGGCCTTGGTGTCTAAAGAACTCCAATTACCAAGACCTTTCCTTATCTCCGTCTATTCTTAACCCACGCGCACTGTCAACAATCATCCGACCTTAATGAATTCACCCACATTATTTGCCTGGTTTAATGACCTGAGACCCAGGCTCTCTATAAATGAGCCAGACCTGGGACAGTCCCACTTAAAAAAGCAATTACAAAGAGTGTACACATCCCTCATTTCCCATATTACATCCTACTCCTTTTCTCTAACCGAGCACAGAGCTTTACTGAAACTAACCCTCTACAATGGGTGCGTTTTAGATGTACAGTACTGACAGGAAATAATCAATCACACAGAACAAGGCTGTGCCACTGCAAATGAGGAAAAGCAGGCAAGTTACAGAAACCAAATAAAGGAAAGACACCGTTTTACTGTTCACAGTGTAGCTGCACAACACCCCTTGTATATAGTAATTGTAAAGTTCTTTGAAAGGTTTTCAATTTTTTCATAATTTGTTGTTCAACAGAATTATTTTGTGGTCATTGTAAATGTTCTGCCTCAGACCAATACATTGTTATCTGTAGATCTTAAACACACCCCGTGGAGCTTTCATGTAAACAAAGACAGTTACGTACCAAAATATGTCATGTGTATCCTTGTGGCCTAACAAACGAGTTGAATGCATTTACTTCCTAAATATTTTGAATATTATTTATAATACCTGCATTTTTTACATCTATATTTGCTAGCACACAGTTTTCTTCCTTTCCTTTGTCGGTGCATTGCTACGTTTCTTGGTGTGTTACCGGCACCAACTGTCAATCCAGCCTGCTCTCATTCTCAGGGCGTCAAAAAGAGAGGCTTTGTCACAGCCGTCGGTGTTCGATACCGCTGCACAAGGCTCCAGCGGCTCACGGCGGTAGGAGACGCACCAGGCTTTCCACTAACATCAATAACAATGTAAAGTAAAGTTTCACTTTCACGTTACAATCAGCTGTTCGTTCGTGTGCCGTGTTCACAACGTCAAGTCACATTCGCACTGTAAAAACATGGTAATTTTAAGCCCAACCTTGTTGTTTTTTCCTAAACCTAACTAAGTGGTTTTGTTGCCTAATCCTAAACCAGTGTTTTTGTTGAAATCACTACATTTAACACGTGTTTAGTGCGACAGAAAAAGTGATGCTGGAGGGGTCTGATAAAGTGTCAGGGGAACTGCGTAAAACCATCGGCATGTATGTGTATCACGTCACGCGCGTGCTTGCGGGATAGAAACAAAACGGGGACCCATTCATAAAAACATTGCTCAACCCGCAACAGGTGGTCAAAAAATGACACAGAGTACCAGTAAGTGATGAATATTCTTTTTTTTTTAAGTTAATCAAAAGTAAGTGAACCTCTTGTTTCATCAGGGCATAAATGGAACATTCAATATCTTACGCTGCTCAAGTCATATAGGTTTTGATCTTTAAAATAATCCTGTCAGCAGTTGTTGTTATAACAGAGGAGGATGGATTCAAATTCAGAACACAAAAGCATGATGTCAAATGTGAGGTTCATTTATAGATAGATATTTAAGATTTGAAGAGGGTAAACACTTTCACTGGAATCTGTCCTGTCTAGTATATGATATATCCCTTTATACACACTGTAATTTAATTTCTTGTTCTTAAGGAATATTCTGTGAAGATTCCACTCAAAAATGTTATTTTTGCCTCATTTTATAGCACGAGAATATCTGCAATAAAAGCATGTGTGGTGAGTTTGTATCTAAAAAAATCACACATAAACATAACACGTCCTCCCCCAGACACACACAGAGCATTGTTTTCTTCTGAAAGGGTTTAAAAGGTGTTATTTCAGATGAAACTGTTCCTTTACAGAGATGTCAAATCACAGGATCAATAGCCTCTTTTGGTGGATAAAGGGATGATAAAAAAAAAAGCCGCTGATATTGTAGTGAGTATAATAGCTGAAGGATAAAGTGAACGAGACCGACGGAAGTGATGATGGCGAGCGAGGATACGGAGAACACAGACAGAGCAATGAGGAGGGATAGTGATGGAAAGGGGGACAGAAAGATATAAATTGGAAAGAAACAGAGCAGTGAGGAGGTGAGGAATATGGGTAGAGACAGAAGGAGGGGATGCAGAAGAAGAAGAAGCAGAAAAAGAAGGAAAGGAGATTAGCCACAGCGCTGGGAGGGAGAAAGAAAGAGAGAGAAGGAGAGGAGGAGGAGGAGAGCTGCTCATAATGGATTGATTCTCACATTTCTTTGAGGGCCTGTTCTTCCTGTCTCCTTCCAGATGAATGGTAATTGCCCCGCCGGCTTTAATCATGTGTTGAATTGGCAAAAAAACAGGAGGAAAGCGCTTCTACGGCAATTGAGAATCGATCGCTCTGGAAGTCGACCTATTGCTACTCTGCTTTATCCCCCATCACAGACACTCTTACGCACACACACACACATGCACGGACCAACATGTGCACACCCATGTCAGAGCAAATGACAGAAGTGCTAATTACAGTGATGGCTAGGTGGAAAAAAAAGGACAAAAATGAGGACAGGAGGAAAAATGGAGGTGGTGAGATAGTTGAACAGTGGGGCGCGGGCTCCCATATTGGCCTCAGAGTGTCAGCTGTGGCAGCAGACTGAGAGGAGGGATAATTGTTTCGTCAAGGGTGTGATTGCCATCACTTCCCTTATTCTCCACGAACAAAGCACCTTTTAACATTTGTCTCTCATTTAACTCGTGGTTGCAGTCTGACAAGCAGATACATCCCCAGCCTTTTATCTCGTTCATCAATACACGTGAAGCTTGCAAGTGATAAACATACATGGTGCTATAAATAGATGTAGACCCAGTATAATCAGACCTATAGCAGGTACTCTACAGAGCAGCAACAACTCAAAATATCTCAAATTGCATGAGCTCCTGCACTCAGTTGAAGCATTTAGCTTGAATTTTTCACCAATATGGAACAAATGCCGACATCCAAAAACATACAGTAATCTCTACTTCATTGAGGGTTGGACAAATAGATAGAAACAACTATTTGATAAACAATAATTATACCATAAACCCCAGAAAGAGTAGTGGATGTTCTGCATCAGCTAAAGGAAAATTAAAAAAATCCTTAATTGTTCCTGAAATATGAGTCCCAAGATCTTTATTTATGTTGTCTTAAAATTAAATCCATGAAGCTTCAAATGGTTACATAAATGAAAACTGTTCACGCAGAGAAACAGAACTCCAAAAATCTGGAGGCTCTGTTTGACGGCAAGTGACAGAAAAACTGTCAGACATGGCCAACTTCTCTGGGCCAACCATCCACACACTGGTTGGGTTTCCTGGTTGTTCAGCTTTGTAACAGAAAATGAATAGACTCTGGCAGCTGATTGATTGTGTTGCTTGCAGCATGAATGTCCGCAAGTACCATTTAAACAAAACGCAGCACAAAGTCAATAGGCTTTATTAGGATTGGATTTTTTACCCTTCCATACTTTGACCTTTAAAAGGTCACTTCCAGCGGGATGGAAGATTTCGCTCAATTTTACCATTCCCTGACATCAATGTTTCCCATGCTTTGATTTACATTTGTTGTGATATTTGATATTGTTACAATTCCTATTAAGGGCTTAAACGCATAACTAGATCATAGTAATTACAATTTAATTCATTGTAGTCTACGTAGCTGTAATTGTCATCTCACTTTGGTTTATCTTTTGGCCTTTCAGGGTTGTGGATGATGGGAAACAAAGAGTGTTACTGTACATGGTCGTGGTTTACTGCTTTACATTAGAAAGAAATTCAGACACAGTAAAACCATGTGAACTATAAAGGTGCCGAAAATGTTACAGTCAACTTTCATGAACTGAAAACGTGTTAAGTTGTAAAATGAAAACATGGACAACACCCAGACGAGACAACGCTGTGGGAGCAACCTGTCAATCACAAGGTGGCCACGCACTAAATCATACCCTGCTTTGTGGTCCATTTGACTCTAAATGGGACCATAATTTACTAAATGAACATCTTGCTGTATTGAAGAAGACTTGAAACTATTGATTGAGACCATAAACTCATGTTTACAATGTTTACTGAGGTAATAAATCAAGTGAGAAGTAGGCTCATTTTCTCATAGACTTCTATACAATCAGACTTCTTTTTGCAACCAGAGGAGTCGCCCCCTGCTGGCTGTCAGAAAGAATGCAAGTTTAAGGCACTTCCACATTGGCTTCACTTTTCAGAACTGGAGTTGCCCACTGGTTTTAGGGCTGAAATGATTAGTTGATTAATCAATTGAAAAAATTAAATCAGCAACTATTTTCATAGCAGCAAACATTAATTTGTTCCAGCTGCTCAGATGTGAGGATTTGCTGCTCACAATGGGTTTTGGTATATATAAATTATATATTCATATTATATAATGGTCACTGTTTTCTGTCATTTTGTAGACAATATGAACATTACATTAAAAAGTAAAGAACTATTTTCAAAACATTCAGTATAAAATGCCTTTCTGATGCAACTTTGCAACTGCCAGCTTCTCATTTACAGTGATGGATTACTGTACCTCTGCAACCCCCTTTTATTGTAATTAAGTCTAAGAGCTATGAAAATAACATAATGCTTGCATAAAGCGGAATTTACAAAGCTACGGAAGATGCAGAAATTGTTTGAAACTCAATTATAACTGTGTTAAACATCATCACGTGCCATTAGCGTTCCATTTACAAGAAGTTGGCTTTGTGTGTATAGGAACTATCATCCCATATCCCAGCATAGTCACTCATCTGCTCCTATCTGATGACGATATTAAAGTCCTCTATTATTCCTCCCCTTTTTATGAACATGTCCCTGTTGGTATTAATTACCCCTTTCAATCAGGGGCCCCTCTAGGGTCACGGCCCTTTATCAGAGAGGTTGAGTGGTTGGATGGAGGGATTGAAGGGTGGCCTGGGGGGTTGGTGGCGGTTGATGCGGCAGGTCACTTCATCCATTGACACTACATTAGTCTCCGTTGTCGATTTGGGGTGTCAGCACTTCTGCCAGACTATCACCGTGTGGTTACCTGCTCTGAGGAACGGATCTGAGGGGGGAACGGGGACTTGTGAGAGAGCATCCTCTGAAATGGGAAGTCCATGTTTCACCAAATAGAGACTGATGGACAAGGTGTGACACTGAGACCCAGCCACTTAACAGGCACTAATGGCTCTACCAGATTACCTGTCGTAGCCACCCCATTGCCACCCGAATCCCCATCTCAAGAAAAATAGCTCCGATCAGCCCGCTCTCCACTTCAAACCTCCATTAGAAAACGCCATTTTCCCACCGGTGGGTTTCAAATTGAGTTTGGGCATGCTTAATATTCCCCTGCTTTGATACCTATGGGCTGCGTTGTGGGTGGTGTGTGACATTATTCATCGTTTAAGTATAGAATATTAGATTGTGTCACTCGTTCCCAACTTCATAATGCCGCGCGTCGAGACAGCGGGTCGTAAATCCAGAGACAGACCACCAGTAATTTATCACGTCTCGGAGACAAAAACAAGAGTGAGACGGCAGAAATCTTCACAAAGTTGGAGACGTTGAAGCAGTTCAGGATTGGAAGGTGGGATGTTTTTTTTTCAAGCGGAGGTATAAGTGCATTGCCTCGAGATATTCTCAGCTTGGAGTGCTGTGACGCAATTTAACAACTGTGAAATCAACTTTCAAGCACACAGAGCCTCGAGCCATTATTAGAGGTTCCCCCTTCTAAAAGGTATCAAACCTGAGTGCTGTATTATTGTGAATCTGTTTCTCTCCGACACTACACATGCAGCATTTCCTGTGTAAAACGCTTTAGGTTTTTAGAAGCAAAATAAAAGTACGCTGGTGACTTTTCAGGGACGCAAACTGTGTCATAAAGTTCACCCTTCACAGCAGGGCTTCAAAAACTCCTGGACTTTTCCCTTTTTTAATAATAACTGATCCAATTGCTAACATTTATAGAAGTCTGATTTTAGAGTCAAGGCTCAACAGCTCAAAGCTCAGAGGAAGAAAATCCACAGGTGCTCAACGGCATGTCATAACAGCCACTTAGGAAAGAGGTAATTGAACATAAAATGGTAGTTCAGAGCTCAGTCATTCAGAGATAAGGAGTTTTGTGAGAAGTGCTACGCTACTAAATTGTTGACTCTATTCACTTCAATCAAGCTCAGTGTTCATGTCATTATACCTTATGCAAACACTGAATGTTATATTAGGCAAGAGGTTTTTGAACAGGGCCAAGGACACAGCTCGCAAAATGATGATGATTAACCAGGCAGCAACAGGTGTTATGTGTGGCTCAGTTTAAACACAATACATAAGGAATACGACAATTACTGTTAAAGGTGCAGTGTGTAGGATCTGGCGGCATCTAGTGGTGAGGTTGCAGATGAAACTTCTCCTGTGTGCCAAGCCTGTAGGAGGACTACGGTGGCCGACGCGAAAACGTGAAACGCGACTGGCCCTATCTAGAGCCAGAGTTTGGTTTGTCCGTTCTGGGCTACTGTAGAAACATGGCGGCTGGCTCCGTGAAGACAACCCGCTCCCTATGTAGATACAAACTAGAGCTGCAAAGATTAATCGGTTAGTTGTCAACTTTTACATTAATCGCAAACTAATTTGATAATGAATCGGTTTGAGTAATTATTTAAGAAAAGAAGTCTAAATTCTCTGATTCCAGCTTCTTAAATGGGAATATTATCTGGTTTCTTTACTCCTCTATGACGTAAACTGAATATCCTTCATTTGTGGACAAAACAAGACATTTGAGGACGTGATCTTGGGCTTTGTGAATACTGATAGACATTTTGCACCATTTTCTGACATTTTATAAACCAAACCGATTGAAATCAATTAACGGAGAAAACAATCAACAGATTAATCACCAATGAGAATAATTGTTAGTTGCCACCCTAATATAAATGGCTCATTGTAGGGTAATAAAAATGATTATTGTTTTCTAGTGATTAAACACTGAAGAAAACATACTTTTTAATATCTATTTTAATATTATATCCCAATTCTGCCTCTAAATGTTACACACTATTCATCCATCCACTGATCCATGCCGCCTTCCATTCTACTATCACACTCCTTGTCTGCCATTAATTCATGGATTATTTACAATAGAGCTAGACCAATTAATCGTCCGGTTGGGATTAGAGTGGACGGTACATTTCTTTATATTATTTTCTGTCAACATAGTAAGAAAGCTGAGAGGAAAACAGGGCATTACAAACACTGAAGAGAAAGTTTTGATCCCCGGGGCAAGATGTGGTTCAAGAGGTCAGGCCACCCTGAAGGAAATTCAAAAAAATATATATATATTTGAAATAGAGGAGGCACATGTGGGGATTTCAGTGTCACTACCCAACTGACTAAATGACATATTTCAGCTAAAGTAGGCCAATTTACACCAGCAGAAAACAAAGTGTGTGTGTGTGTGTGTGTACATACATGAATGTGTGGAACATAATGCTCAGCACAACAACAGGGTGGTTGCTTGCGTTATGACGGCTGCCACGGCGAGAGCTTTAATTACCCTCCACCAGTCCACATGCACAGTTTTGCAGCACGGAGCTACACTAATAAACTGGAGTGTCAATCTCAAACTCATTTAATGACGAGATGCCGCATCTCGTGTTACATTAATCAATGATACTGAGGCTGAATGGGAACATGACGCCGTGATGGATTCTTCTGCTCAGCTGCTAAAGTTAAGAGAGTTTGATATGGAGTAAATCTAATCACAGGGGGAGAATTATTAACACTCTCCTCAACGTCTACGGAGGTGCACTTGAGCAAGGCACTTCAATCCAAACCTCTCTAGTCTTTATTCAGCTTCTGGTTCAAACAATCAATGTTTCATTTGATTTTCAAGTTCTACAAACTGACACAAAAAAACTCAAAAGTACAAATATCCATAACAAGCCAGGTTAAAAATTAAGACCAAAAAGTAGATGGATATGCAGTTTCAATAATACATGTAAAAACAAATATTTACAGCTAATGTGATTTATACTTTGAGTTCATTTTCACAATGAAATACATTTAAATCACAAAGTGGGTTTGGAATATAGTTTATATTAATATGAATTGCCCCCCAAAATTTGTGTTGGTATGGACACTTCTGACACAACCATGTCTCCTAAAAATGACCTTTGTATAGAAATATGTAACTAGAGAATACAGAATCAATGAATGTTTAGCAGATATATCATAACACCAAACAAAAGGCTTTCATCCAGGAGACCGTTGTCCGTGTCCCATGTGTCACATTACAATCAGCTGTTCGTTCGTGTCCCATGTTCACACTGTCAGTGTCATTTTCACTGTACAAACACAGTAGGCCAACGCCCAACCATGTAGTTCTTTCCTAAACCTAACTGTAGTGGTTTTGTTGCATTGTTATGGTTCTTGCATTATGTTGTTATATTATTATTTTATATTTTTTCAAACCATAACCAAGTAGTTTTGTTTCCTAAGCCTAACAAATTGTGTCACAACGTTAACCACGTGGCATTGTGTTTCTGCAAGTGTGATACAAGGCCAACAATTTTTCTGGCACCTGGGTTGTTCCTGAAGAGCAGTGACTGGATTCTCTATCCAGAGACTCAACAAAAAGAGAGCCAATATGTTACAGTAAGTGTCTCATCAGATATGGATTTTCATTTTTCATTCTCACCGCGTTATGAGATGAACAAGCCAGTGAATCCCAAACAGCTCCAGTACTGCTGTTCTGACCTCTGACCTCAATGTGAAGATGAACAAGCACAAAGAGTTTTTTTTTTTTTTATTTTACCTACAAGTTCAGTACCTGCGAGTGTTTCACTTACTTGACACTTTCACAATTGATAAGTGAGTGAGACAAGCACTTGAGTGCTAGTAGTGCTTATTATCTTGGAGGTGGCATCAATAGCACATGGAGACACCACTCTGAATGTTTTGAGGAACAAAAAGCGGAGGAGAGGCAGCTCATTTACAGGGAGACAGTGAGAGAGGGATCAGACTTACTTGAGTCAAGTATTTGTCCTGACAGCAGCATATCTTTTTCTCAAAGTTGGATGGATTTGCAAATGAAGCAAGCATCAGAGGGAGCATACAAAATGAAAAAAAAAAATAATAACAGATGAAAAACTCATCCCTAGTTCCAACTAAAAATTCCTTGAGGTGTTATTGTGCAGATAGAAACACTGCAAAGGCCTGTAGGCTATCACCAGCAGTCTTCATGTTTGTGCATAATGGGCTTGTTGCCTGAATGCAGGAGAGCCCGGTGAATTTTGATCACTCTCTCTCCATTATCTTACTTGTCATTGTCAATCATCGCTCTCCATTTTTTTCCCGCCATTATCTTTTTCTTCCACTGCATAATACATTATTATTCATTCTTTCTGAGATTTACATCGTACACTTCTTTGTGTTCACTTTTTTTTTTATTTCAAAAGGCTCTTTCACTCGAGATGGGTAACAGATTGATGAACATTTCCAATTAAATGTTCTCTTTTTATTTATCTATTTTTACTGCAGTCTTGAGACTTCGTGTTGGCATGCTGTTCAGTGTTCATGAATATGTCCCTTGTTGTCTTGCATTTTCTAGCAAATGCTGGCACTCGCACTGCCACATCTGTCATAGTGAGGCAGTACAACTTAACAGACTGTAGGTGTGGGAGTGCTCCTGCCCACACACTCTCCGCCTGGTTTAGGGTTCAAGTTGGTGCCAGTTAAACATCAGCTGCGTAAGCCCTCGCGATGGCCTCAGCAGCCCGCTGTAAACCAGGCCAGATGGCATCATCCGCCATGGGAACACATGGCACCTCATGACAGTGGCCCTCCAAACGTCAGCATCCTCTCTGAATTATGGAGGCATGTGAAATACGGAGAACTCTCCCTTAAAAATTAACACTTCAGTGTTCTTAATGAGATCGGGTATCTACTGTACGGAGGCTTGTGGCAGCAGTCGCCTCCGTCGGCATCCCGAGGTGGCGTTCTCCGAGCCGTATTTTAGCCATCTCTATTGCATTTCGAAACTTTATCAGTGGCGCGCAGGCCCCGTCTGTGCTGCTGCGAGGGCAGAGTGTGATGCTATCAGAGGGCGCGTTAACTGCTGCGTTAAGCTTTAATGAAGAATAGATTAGGACATTAGGATGCAAAGCACATACCATCCCCGCGCTGAGGGGAAGGACCGTAATAGGCCTGATAAGAGCTTTTTCTGCTGATCTCACACAAACATGGATGGTCTCCGGGGGGCTGTTTTGGCCTGGCTCAATGTTTACAATGCCATTCATCACTGAGACAAGTTTCGCTTGCTGACTGAGTGTCACAAACAGTTACGCGCACATACGCTGGTCTCCATGCACATGCAATACCCACACACTCGCTCCTCCGCAAAGGAAGTGATGCATCTTGACCTTAGAACCTCTAATCACTCACCTACCCAACCCTTGAGATAAGCAGGATCAGGTTCAAGTCCTCTCTATGTCCCCTAATTAACTCTTAGAAGTCCCTTTGACCTGGATTTTACACTTGAAACCCTTCACCAGTATTCCCTGCTCAGACGAAGAATTACGACAGCGGCCCGTATCGCAAACCTCAGCTCCCAAGTGCTTTTGGAACTATTTTTTGCACATACACTCGACAAGCATGTATTACAAAGCAGAGAGCTTTAGATACAAGACTTCTGATATGACAAAAATAATTAAGTAGGCACATATAAAGCTGACATTGGACACAAATTGGTCTTTCCTCTTTGGTTCTGGTATCACAGTTAGTCGTAGGTCTGTACAATTAATCAAATTTCAATTACAATTTTGTCTTCCAACAATTATGAAAACAAGATAATTGACATAAAGCAATTATTGTGCCTCATTCCGTTTCGCAATGCCGCTCTCGTTTTGTCTTGCGTTATGAATCCAGCGCACCCCTTTCCTTTACAGCGGTGCCCTTTCGCCCCGCTCAGCAGGTCAGGGATGTCTGCTGGGAACTTTTTTATTTGTTCAAAATGTACCTTAAAGGGAGATTTGTCAACTATTTAATACTCTATCAACATGGGAGTGGGCAAATATGCTTGCTTTATGCAGATATATGTATATATTTATTATTGGAACTCAATTAACAACGTAAAACAATAACTAATATTGTCCAAAAACCCTCACAGGTACTGCATTTAGCATAAAAAATATGCTCCAATCATAACATGGCCCATTTTCATTCACATATCTTAAGGTCAGAAAATGGCCATGACAGTTTTTTCTCCCCAGATTTTAGCCTAAGTTTGGAGCGTAATTTCGCCTCCTTCGCGACAAGCTAGTATGACACGGTTGGTACCAATGAATTCCTTAGGTTTTCTAAATTAGTGGTGTTAAAACAAATTTGATTTCACGTGTTCTTATCGCGTTTTCTTTGACAGCCCTATTTAAAATGTAGGCTACAAAAAATCTTTCAAAATGCATGCTGTTTTCCAAAGTCAATGGATAATAATGTTAAATAATTGTGATCTCAATATTGACCACAATAATAATGATTATGATTTTTGCCATAATCAAGCAGCACTACTTGGTCATTATAGTTGGTCGTTTCATCTACTGGGCTTTTCTCCTGTAAACAACACTATCAATACTACTTCAAAGCACTACAAACATATTCCCTAAACCATTTCTTTTCTATCATTTCCCTCCAAGGCAATGAAGGCCAAACAAAATCAAACCCATCCCGAAGTCATTTCCTCTCATCTAGGTCCATCATCATTCCAGCCTCCTGTGTTTTCTGCTTTCAAAACGTCAAAGGTCACCCCCGCACCTTTACAGAGCTGCTCCAAATCTGACGGAGGCTC
Organism: Sebastiscus albofasciatus; assembly: GCA_916701655.1. NCBI lineage: Eukaryota > Metazoa > Chordata > Actinopteri > Perciformes > Sebastidae > Sebastiscus > Sebastiscus albofasciatus. Next base: position 25,283 of record CAKAOI010048282.1, read on the forward strand.
GCTTCAGTCCATAAACATACACACATTCAGCCAGTGAATGATGACATACATCAATAGCTGTCCATCACTCGCTAATGATCTTGACAGAGCATTAGTTGGAAGGTATGCCTCCTTATGGGGGGAGATAAAATAGAGACAGTGAGAGAGGGATATAGACAGAGAGCGAGCGAGTGAGTGTGAAGAGGACATGATATACGAGATGGTGTGGACTGTTGCACCTTTCATCATCTCCTCTATAAAGTCCAGCCAGTCATGAAATGAGGATGTTAAAATCCTACAGCAAACACAACCATCAAACTGTACAGCTAGCGCCCGGACAGCTAACATTTCTGTACGGCTGGCTGCAACTCTGATTGGTCCACAATTCAAACAAGACTTGCAAATTCAAATATTACAAAAAGGGAAGATAATGCACGAGGTAGTCATAGAAAAAAGGATGAGGAGGAAGAATTATAGTCCCGTTGAGATTGTAATGCAAATATATTAAGATCTCATGCAGATTTGAGCTACCTGTGATGCAAAGGAAAAGGATCCCTCACTCACTGTAAGTGTTCAGGCCTCAGCAGAATATTAGACGCTGCCCTTTAAAAAGAGATTGATTTTGTTTGAGGACAAACTAATCCATATTCTTTGTCTTTTCATCTTTTAAGTATTCATTACTTTCTTTGCTTCATCAAGGGGGTGGTGTCATAGTGTAAGTACAACACTGAAAGCACCTCAAATAACAAAAAAGTTCTTCAGTGTTTTATGTAAACTAGGGCTGTCAAAGTTAACGCGTTAACGCAAATTTGTTTAAACGCCACTAATTTCTTATTTTTAGGGTGTGTTAGAATCCCCGAGCGGTCAAGGAGGAAATGAGGATCAGTCCACAACTGGATGGCATTTCAGCATAGAAGCATTTTATTTCTCTTCTACCACACCCGTCACACTTGCTGCCTCCACCTTAGTATTTCCCCAATGGACTTAAATTCACCAGCCTTTTATACTCCCTTCAATTGGCACATACCATTTCCCATATCCAAAACCACACACAAATATACAGAAATGTACACATCTATGTACATAAAACCATTTCCTAAATATAAATCCTCTTAATAAATATATACACACACACTTAAATATCTTCATTAAATATCAATAAATATTACCCTTGAATAAATACATTTAAAACAGTCCCGCCGAACTCCCCTCTACCCACTTCCCACTGGGTTCGCCCTCACGGAACTATTAATAGGGCGCGAGTCCCCGGGGATCTCTTTCACCCGCACACCTTGGGAAACGGAAACAGGCAGAGGTAAGTTACGCATGTTATTGACCGTTTTAATGTTAATATATGTGAAGCTATAATCTTTAATCTACATTACCTTCCCTCACTACTGGGGTATAATTAGATGTAGATTTTAATACGTATTTTGGTGTTTTCCAGGAGAAGGAGGAGGAAGTGCCCCGCGTCCCCGCTGCAAAACACCCTGTACCCCAGACTCACCCCACTGAAATATATCAACAATAAACAAATTAATTAATAAATACATCCGTGTGTTCATTTAACAACATGTATCATTAAGTGTATTCAATAACCCATTATGTATAGTAATTATAGTTAGACATACTATAATTACTTCCAGTAACGGCGAGCCGTCGTTACAGGGTGAAACGGGCTCATGGTGGCACCATAGGAAACTAGAAAACCTACTGTAAGGAATCCATTGGTCATGTCATACTAGCTTGTTGTGACGAGAGGCTAAATAACGCTCCAAACTTGCGCTAAATTTTGGCGAGAAAAAACTGCCATGGCCATTTTCAAAGGGGTCCCTTGACCTCTGACCTCAAGATATGTGAATGAAAATGGGTTCTATGGGTACCCACGAGTCTCTCCTTTACAAACATACAGTTTTGGGCAAGTCGTAGTCAAGTCAGCACACTGACACACTGACAGCTGATTGATAAAAGTATTAAATACCTCACAAATCTCCCTTTAATGTACGTTTTGAACAGATAAAAACATTGTGCGATTAATCGCGATCAACTATAAACAATCATGCGATTAATCACGATTAAGTGTTTCAATCGATTGACAGCCCTAATTTAAACTATTCCGTTAATGTTTTGGTATCCCAAACTTCATTACCAACTCAAAGGAATGAACGTGACATTTACATTCCAGCGTGATTCATCTTCACCGTTTTGTACTGAGATAAAAAAGAAGAACTTGTAAGAAAAGGTCAGTATCTCTGGATGTGGAGCGTGCACATGTGGGCACGTGTGCAGCGGGTAAGTGGGATTTATGGAGACAGTAAACCCACGGATGCTTGTCGATGCCTCTGCTGCAACTCCTCACACACTCACACACACACACAACACACACCCTACTCTACCTCCCCTAGTTTACTGCAATGCGCCAGCAGTGGTTAGCACATAAGCACTAGGAGACAAAAGAAAGACAGAAAGAAAAAGAGGAAAATAGTCAGAGCTACAGAGAGGGAGCACAAATAGGAGAGCAAAACACTCGCTGGTAGTCTACTGCTATGGACTTCCTCTTCATTGATTCTTCAGATACATTTTTTAATACACCCTCATCAATAGCACTGGTGGTCGGACAAATGCATTTTTCAAACATTTTGCCAGTCAATAGTCATTTAGTCTGTATCTTTGTCCCTTGAGTAAAGGGCCCCGATCAATTGAGGTGATGAAAATTCAAATAAATCAGAAGCAGGAACGGAGCGGAGCACTCCTCTGTATCCAGTGGAGCACAGTACAAGCGGCTGTATGAAAAACCAATATGTACTGCTATCTCTTTCAATGGGAGATCAGTTAGAGCTGTGTGTGGGGTGGAAGAGCTACAGCTAGCTGGCTTAGGCATTGTTAAAGCACCAGAGAGTCAATAGACTATTACAGACACATATTATTCTGTTGTGTTTAAGAGCATGACGCTGCAAAAACCAGATAAGGTGTGGGTGAGGGAGAGGTAACGGGCTACAGGGGAGCTGTTCAGCATCTGTTCTGTTCAGCCATGGGAGGTTTAAACCTATCAAATGTACTGAAACACATACGTTTTAGCGTAGCGTGTAGTCGACAAAACATATTCACAACAACATCTATCTGCATTGGTTTGGGATGCATTTTAGTTTCCTGTGAGACTATGAAATACATTTCAGGAAGGCTGGTTTGAGAAACAGATCCATGAGTTCGAAGGCTTAGGAGACAGCCAAACACTGCACAGAGGTTTATAACACTATATCAGGATTTTACAACTCTGCAGTAATTTTATCTTTCATACCGACAATTACAAGGTAAGTAGTAGAAATACAGAAAGAAATCTATCAGGCTTGCACATGCACACAACCGTTCCATTTAAATGAATGATGGGGCTCCACTTTTCCATGCAGGAAAAATAGTGAAAAATACCCATCGCAATTTCCCAGAGCCCAAGGTGACATCTAAAATGACTCGTTTTGTCAGATGAACAATCCAAAACGGCAAAATGTAAAAATTACACTGATATTAAAACACAGAAAAGCAGCAAATCCTCAAATTTGAACAGCTGGAACTGGCGATCGTATTACAGTTTGATAAATAATAGGGCTGTCAAAGTCAACGCGATAATGTGTCAACGAAAAAAATTGTTCTAACACCACTAATTTATTTAAGGCATGAACACAACTAACAATTTTTAGGCTGTAGCGGGCTCAGTTTTAAAGCTAGAGTGAAGATACTGGCATCACATGAAACTAGAAAACCACCATGTCATACTAGCTTGTTGCACAGGAGACTAATGCTCAAAACTTGGGCTAAATTTTGGCAAGGAAAAACTGTCATGGCCATTTTCAAAGGGGTCCATTGACCTCTGACCTCAAGATATGTGAATGAAAATGGGTTCTATGGGTACCCACGAGTCTCCCCTTTACAGACATGTCCACTTTATGATAATCACATGCAGTTTGGAGCAAGTCATCGTCAAGTCAGCACACTGACACACCGACAGCTGTTGTTGCCTGTTGGGTTTGAGTTTGCCATGTTATGATTTGAGCATATTCTTTTTGTTTCTGGATAATATGTATCATTGTTTTGTGTTGTTAATTAATTTCCAATAATAAATATATACATACATTTGCATAAAGTAAGCATATTTTCCCACTCCCATGTTGATAAATGTGTTAAATACTTGACAAATCTCTCTTTAAGGTACATTTTGAACAGATAAAAAATGTGAGATTAATCGTGATTAACTACGAACAATCATGCGATTAATCGCGATTAAATATTTGAACCGACTGACAGCCCTAATAACTAACAATCAATATCAAAATCGAATCTTCTGTTGATGTACTAATTGATTAACTTTCAACACTAATCCAGAGAAACATTAGGTTACTAACATTTGGCTTCAAGTTCACATCCATCAGATTTGTACAAAAACATTTGGCCCAATCTACTTCTTATCCGTACCAGCTGTAATTGGATCCGGGGCACAAAAGAGAACACCTTCAGTGTGTCGGTGTGTGGTAGTTGTTCCCGCTTTCCTCATTGCAGATCCCATTCTGCCATACTGCTACCATTTAAACTCTAAAACTGCAGGACAATTAGAACCCATGGAGACCTAATTACAGCCCGGACCAAGGCTCCAGCGTCTTCTAATGGAGTAGCAGAGCGCGTCCCCAGGGCAAAATCTTCTTGCCAGTTAATTATGCCATTATTCTATCATTGTAGACTGACAGAGGGGGCCGAGGCTCAGCTTGACCTCCAGGACCCAGACAGCGAAGAGAAGAGATCCCCTGTAGAGCCACGCAGCCCTGGATGACTCCGTGACTCCCCGGCTGCTCGCTCTCCACCTCTTCCCCTATCCCTCACCAATAAACAGTGAAGAAGATGAATAATGAGATGTTGGCCCTGGTTCAAATTAAGCAGGTACACCCTCCACACTCGTAATCTCCCCTCCTTGCTCTTGCCTAATAAATTTGGTTACTTGCAGACGACAGCAGTGGGTTTTACAGACGCTGAATGTGAATATGAATGATAATGGGGTTGAAGAGGTTGTGGAGGAGGCAAAGCCTCTTTCAAGTCTTAGGCAAGAGAAGTGCTGGCCCTGCAGTATAAAGGATTGGCCCTAAAGTTTCACTTGCTCTGTGATTATACTAGAGGGTGTCACTATTCTCCAAATCCATGATTCGGTTTGACTTTTGGTTTTAAGGTCACGATTCAATTTTTGATTTAAACATGCTATTGTTAGACTATGGAGTCTTGATTCATAAAGATTAACAGATCATTGGTTTTATGCCCTGACAACTGTCATTTACACTTTCAAATTATTCTTTAAAAAGAGAGCCTATCAAGTGTGATATTGTTTTGGAATGTAAACACAATAATACCATGTGGTCAAATTTAAACAATTTATTTCATATGTATTAATAATAACCACCAGTTGATACTATTGGTCAATTGGGGAACAAGCTGTTTAACAACAAAGAGATCTACTAGATGGCACGAGGGTACTGAACAGCAACAGCTAGAGTTTCTCAGAGTTTACGAGGCACACCTGAATGCACCATGAAGTCCCTGTCAGCGCCTACATGCTTTACACTACGGTGAGCATAAACCCCACTTTACCGTACAAAACAATGTAGACACAATAGATTTTAAATGGAGATAGTGTAACTGCGGCTGAAATTACAGATCGATGAGCGCCGATTTATTTGGTTGCTGCATTCTCTAAATCTTCCGCAGCCTAGAAACTGTAGTTGTTGACATTACTAATGAGTAAGGCCAAATGTCGCCACACCGATGACTTCAGGAGGATTTTCCAGTTCTGTTGTTTCTCCGTGATCTCCGACTTCTACAGAGGCCATGGTGTCTCAAAGTGCAGCTGCAGGCTACCGGTAAAATCCGCTGTGTCATCTTTGAAGTGTTGTTGTTTTTGCCTTCGAATGCACGCAAGTAGGCTGGGGCAAGAAAAAAAATAATTGCAGATTCTGCTTTTGATTTCGATGAAATCGGAAGCTAATTTCGATCAATTTCCGATTTAGAATCAAAATCGTGACACCCCTAGATTATACACAAATATAAACCATTCAGAACTCAAGATGGATTCACTGCTTTGCTAACAGATGTATTCAAACTGCAGATATTAAACTAAAGTGTTTTTTTTTTACAACATACCCTTGACCCTAGATCATCCATCATAAATCACTATACCACAAGACACCACAGGCCATTTGCGATGAAGCGCACATCTCCTTCTTTCTTCCTGCTCCCAGAGAGAGCGATGCCACTCAAAGACTATAATGGACCTCTAATGAACTCCAAATCCCATGCCGGTACATTTACACTGCATTATCGCTTCCTGACCCTTGACCCTCCCAGTGGAGTGGAGCGGAGAGCGCTTCTGTCTGCAGAGCTCATTCAGTCATTATGCATTCACACAGACCGCATAGCAGTGGCGCTAGAAGAATGGATATTATAATGGAGTGTGGGCACATGTGTGAATGACCAACACAGTACGTACTCCCAACACTGCCTCCAATCGCTGGACTCGCTCTGACTTATAGCCCGGTCTATACTTATGACAGCGTAGACTCTCCAATCACAGTTAAGTGTAATGTTTTTTGATATGTAGCCAGAGTTTAGAGGTAAGTGGTAATACATGTGCCCTAGGCCTTAGAGCAGCAGGGAAAAAAAGAGGAAAGGAAATGTCAAGGAAGAGAGCTGCACACATGAAGACTGAGCAAAAAAAAAACAACTCTCACTCTTAAATTCTGGCGTTCAGAAACCGCTTGGACACATTTCCTCATCAAACCCAGAGAAACACTCTATCAAAAAGGCGAACCCCGTCTCCACATTACTCACTCATAACAAATGATGTGCCCGGTGTTTGTGCCGTGGCCAGAGAGAAATGGGAGAGGAGGGGGTGAGGAATGGGAGGCAGAGTTCAACTAATTGCCTGATGATGGAATTTTAGTGTCTCCTTCATTATAAAGCAGCTTCTAAGTGTTATTGATCTTAGGAGGGTTGTCTCAGAGTCATGTGGTATTAGAGAGCCCAACTGCTCGGAGGACATGCATTATTCAACAGGCATTCTGACACGACGCCTCGCCAGGGCCTGCCAATTCCTCTCAGGTGGCCTGGGAGTAGCCGCAACTCTCTATCCACCCCACCCTCTACCTCATCACGCGCACGCATGTGAAAGCATTAACATATGCGCTACATGTGCACACAAAAACACACACAAACAGTAAAAAACACCAAGTCTTGACTCTTCCCCTCTGACTGGAGGTTGTAGATTGTTGTTTTGCTCTCTCATCGACTTCACACCCCACTGAGGGGTTAATCTATAATGAACTGACTGATGCTGCTGTCTGCTTCTATTCCCAAAGAGTCATTTGTGGACATCAACCTCTCCGAGCAAACACTCTGCAGATGGCATCTGAGAACAGAGAGCGTGCAGGAGACGACGAGGAGGCAGATGAGATGAAATAAAGAGATAAAGAGAGTGAGACACAAAAGGCTCCTCAGCTTAAAGATTTACAGTCAAGCTAGCAAGGTTGTATAAAATGTAGCTCCCCATAATGTACATATACAGGGTATGTTTTGCCAAGTTTATAGGTCTGAAATTACTTTCTACAATTATGCCATTCAAGGCTTCTTTTATCACAAAAAAACTATATTTTTTAAGAAATACGTTGTTTGCTCTGCAATACATGACAATTACAATTTAAAGTGGAAATTGCTGAGAAATTTATTAACTGTATATGTAGATTGCTGCACTTCAGACCGAATTATTACAGGTGTTAATAAATTCTAACTTAAGGCACAAAAAAAGCAATGGTAACGCTTTATATTAAGGTTCCTTTATAAGCTTTAGTTAATAGGAAACAAGGCCCTTATAAGTCCTTATAAGATGCCTATTAACATTAATATGTGTTAAGACCATATAAGTGTTAATAATAGCATTTTAAACATGTTTAATGTTAGATTATCAGACATATACACTCACCGGCCACTTTATTAGGTACACCTTGCTAGTACCGGGTGGTCTTCTGCTGCTGTAGCCCATCTGCTTCAAGGTTCGACATTCAACGACGTTGTGCGTTCAGAGATGGTATTCTGCATACCTTGGTTGTAACGAGTGGTTATTTGAGTTACTGTTGCCTTTCTATCACCTCGAACCACTCGGCCCATTCTCCTCTGACCTCTGACATCAACAAGGCATTTCCGTCCTCACAACTGCCGCTCACTGGATATGTTCTCTTTTTCGGACCATTCTCTGTAAACCCTAGAGATGGTTGTGCGTGAAAATCCCAGTAGATCATCAGTTTTTGAAATACTCAGACCAGCCCGTCTGGCACCAACAACCATGCTACATTCAAAGTCACTTAAATCCCCTTTCTTCCCCATTCTGATGCTCGGTCTGAACTTCAGCAAGTCGTCTTCACCACCTCTAGATGCCTAAATGCATTGAGTTGCTTCCATGTGATTGGCTGATTAGCTACTTGTGTTAACAAGCAATTGAACAGGTGTGCCTAATAAAGTGGTGAGTGTATAAGCACTTACAAAGAAACTTAAGAGTTTATAGACCGTTTAAGGTTAATAAAAGCCTTATGAGCGTCTTATAATTTTTATAATAGCATTACAAACACATTTATTGAGTTTAACTAACTGACCTATTACGTCATCGCTAAACATTTACTAACCTTTTTTGTTACTTTATTAAGATTAATACATAGATTCACAGATTCACAGATCTAAAGCGAGAAAAATGCTTACTAAGGTTAATAAATCCAGTTTCTTTTAAGATTATATTGGGGCATTTTTCTGCCTTTATTAGATGCAGCTAAAGACACCATGCAGCAAAGCAAATATAAAGCGTTACCAAAGCAATTTACAGCACAAGATACCGGGGCCTACTCTATGCTTGCAGCATTCTGCCTGGTACCTGATGTATAAAGATCGGGATACATTCATGTATGGAGGAACTCTGTTGCTCCTTTTGACTGTAGCATGGAAGACTTGACTCTGAAAAATAACTAAGAATATACTTACATTATCTCTCTTTACTGCTACAAAAGGCAAAGATAATGAAATGTTGCCCTTGTCAAAGAGGATTCAATCAGCAGGAAATTAATCAAAGGAACCTGATTGATGGGAAAACTTAATAAAAAGCTTGTCGAGCTAAATTTACAAAATAATACCAGACAGCTCATCCTTGCAGGTGACTGCTCCTAAGTTGGAGTTGCTATAAAATAATCCCCTTGAGGACGCAGAACGGAGAGATGCACACAACAAAGGCACATCTCATCCATATGTCCATTCATCATTGTTTAGCCCTGGCTTCTGATAAAAGGGGCTTAGTCTCATATAATGTATCTTTGTTTTCACTGATTGCAATTATCTGGGAGATCAATGGGTGTTATCAATACCTTACAGCAATTAACATTTAATATCCTTCCACAGCCACTTACTCCATTAATGGCTGATTGATTATGCGAGGCCTGGGAGCCCCGCAGCTGGGAATGGCATGGATCTTTTCTGTCTGTCTGTCAAAGTAAAGGCGGGCTGCTCTGCAGCAGAACCTCTGACTCCAGCTAATACCGTATCGATATGAGGTTACTTCAACCAGAGAGGGAAAGATCAGGAGATCCAGGAATTTCTTTTGTTTGTCTGTTTCCCTCATGCCGTTATCATTATTTATTCCACCCTCTCCCTTTCTCTTCCCACTTGACTCTAAGCACAGAGCGTTTTGCTTGCATTTCACCGTCATATCTGCCACCACTCCGAACACCCTCCCTTCCAGCCCTGCAGTTCTTCGTAATCTAATCAGCAGTGATGTATTTTCAGAGCAAGAAGGCACTGCTTTCCATTTCAATCAAATTCAGGCCTTTCAGAAGAACCCATAATGCAATCGTTCCGTACAAAATTCAGGCCCAATTTAAGCCCTATAGACTGCAGATGACTGATAAACACTCCACTCCTTGTGGCTCTACTTTGCTGCAGTGCATCGTCATAAATAAGAGCTAGCTCTGTGTGCTCTCTCTTTGGGAATAGTACAGGCCAACTTTAAATTGGCAGTCGAGGTGGACAGGGTAAGAAAGAAGGTGAAGAAATGCAGAAGTTAGGAACCTTGACAGGTGGGACTTTGCTAAAGAAATGTAATTGGATGACACGACAAGTCTCAGCCGGGTGGACAGGTCCCAGAAACAGGCTCTCCATTACCAAGTGAGGGGGGATAGTGGATAGGAGAGGGGTGGGGGGGGAGAAGGAGATTGGGAAGGTTTCGCTTAATAAACACTTTGTTTTCTGCTGACGATCAGAGGGGTAGAGCGAGGGATACATCGACAGATCGATAGACTGATTTGTTCCGGGCTCTCCATGTTCATCAGACCCATACTTCTCCCTTGGGGAGTGGATGGACTGAAGAAAAGACGATGGGAGGAAGAGAAGGAGGAGGGGTGATTGGAAGGCGGAAACAGACAAGTGAAATCAAGGGAGTAAAGAGTAAAAAAAAACAGCAGGAGAGTTGAAGAGTCAGGAAAGCAGACAGACGGATGATGATGGGAGGGAGTAATGGATGGAGAAAAATAGCGATGGTGTGGGAGGGAAAGAGACTGCGAATGGTGAGAAGGAGTGGGAGAGGATTTGGATAGGCTGGGGGTCAAGTACGAAGGTAAACGACAGCAGAGATAGTAGGAGGGGTGCACTGTGTGGGCGACATACAGAACAGGAAATCCCTTCAATCTCCGCCGGATCACTGGCTCAAGAACCAGCCCAAATACATTTCTCTATCCTCCCCTGTTCTGCGGATAGACGGACAAACACACACACTTCCCTCATCACTCCTCCTGACAACCAACACAGGTTAGTCTAAGGTATCTTAAAAATAAAGGGGGAAAAAAACCCTCGACTCCCTGCTTATCTCGCTCTCAGGGCAACTTTATTCAAGAAGAGATGATGAGAAGAGGAGGGGAACGGTTAGATAATAACATAGCAATTTTGTGTCTTCTCGACAAAGGCAAAAGAGGCCCTGGTGCATAATGGCAGCGAGCAATTGTATCTGCACAGATTTCCATTGCCATTACAGCATTGTTCGCCATTGTGGGATTTGATGTCAGTCAAAAAGCTATAGCGCTGCAAATCACTCCGCCTGTGCCTCGAGGTTCTCTTGGCAGCAGAAAAGATGCATTATTGCTCTACAGTATATCCAATTTGACCAATAATTGCACAGTTCATAATCGTTCTCCTGCCTCAGCTCTCGCCAATTAGCAATGGAATTACACCCAGAGAGGAATCGCTTTAAAGGTCGTGATCCAAGAGGAAATTGCAGTGATCTTATCAGTGTATGATTACAATTCATTCAAAAAAAAGGGCCCATAATGAGCCCTGTTTTTTTACAGCGTCTTTATTCAAGATAGGAGAAAATGTTTATCTCATCCTTTGATCGGTCTTGTGGAGTGTATGTCAGTGAAGAGGCTCCACTTCACCTTAACCTCATCATCAAGTTGTAAATTACTCCACAGGGAACACTTCAGGGGTCAGGTGATTCTAGCATCTGTCACAGACACTCAAGCTATATGTGTTCAAGAAAGATGATAGATGATATGAAGAAAGAATATCAACTGAACTTCACTAAAGTGCCGTCCAAATAGCCAGCAATGTTTAACTTTAGAGGTTTGTCGACGCCATGGGCTAAAATGCAATATTGGAGTTAAGGTGCAAATGAATTACAATCTCTATATGGCTGTCCTCGACCACAGAAAGTCTTAGTTGACTAACACTCATACGATTTTGTCAATTAGTTGATTTAATCGACAGATCTGTAAAACCAAGTCTCTCCACAAAGAATCACACAAAAGCACCACTTTAAATCTTGTGTTTACCAGCGATTTGCTCATTCGTTTCTTTGAAATAGATCATTCAGCATGAAAAAATATATAAAAAATGACTAATCGACTAAAGAAATCTTAAGACCAAAACGACCAATTTGTGCAACATGTTTTCATCCCAACTCGTCACATACTGTACGCTTTGTCAGACCCCTCAGCGTCCCTTTTCCGTCGCAGTAAACACAAGCTTAATGTTGTAAATTAAACAAAAACACTTTAGGCTTAGGCAACAAACTCGCTTAGTTATGTTTAGGATTATTTAGGAGAATTTTGGGCTTAAAATTATTACGTTTTTACAGTGCAAATGTGACTTTACGCTGTGAACATGAACAAACACATGATTGTTAAGCAATGTAACACACAGGACATGAACAGCTGTCTCCTGGATGAAAGCCTTGTGTTTGTTGGACCCATCCACCTCCCCTCCCTCCAGCCGTGTATGTCTCTTTCGCTCTTTAAACCTACGTCACCACAGCACTTTCACTGAGCGTTTACTGTTGAAGTGGATGGGTTTACATTGTAGTTAATGGAAAGCCTGGTGCGTCTCTTACCGGCGCTAAAGGGTGCTTTGTGCGGTATGGTATCAAATGACGACGGCCGTGACAATGCGTCAGTATTTGGCGCTGTGGTAATGAGAACGGACTGATTTGTCAACTAATCGACTAAGAGGGGGCGGTACTAGTACAATAAAAAGAAGTCAAGCAAAGGGAAGTCTTTCAAAAGTTTGATATTGGGGCTGTCATTTTCTTTTTCTTTGCCACCTGCCTCCATCATTAATTCCCTGGAGCGTTTCTCCACAAGGTGAGCAGCAAAGAAAAATGAATATGATAATAGTAAAAATACACAAAAGGCAAATCTGCCCACATAAATGAGAAACACAGCCAGGGGTTAGTAGATAAGAAGCAACACATAAATGAAAAGTGTAAAGGTATAAATGTTCCACAGACTGCAGGTATAAATATGTATTATGAACCTGCTCCACTGACGCATTGCTGTGGGCATCCATTTTTCCACATGGAAAATAGCCACAGATGCCGTGTTTTAACCAATCAAATTTGCCCCTGGGCAGGTCGTTTTTAAAGCAGCGGAGCACAGTAATCTCAGCCAATCCTTTTGTGCGACTGCTGGGGCTTCTGGGTCAGAGATGAGGGGAGTGGTATGAGGAGAAAGTCGCCAGGCAACTGCAGTCATAGCCTGTGGTTACAAATATGCAGTAAAACCCCCGAAAGCTAACGTTTCTGTTCAAGTTCATCATTGTAAAGTTCAACTGATTGTATCCAAAACACCGCCATGTAAAGGCACCTTTTATTCATTTTTGTTGACATGATTTCAAATTGCGCTGTCTCACATTTTGGGAATTTATTAACAGAAATGGGACCTGTGAAATATAATGTTGTGAATTTTACTAAACAGCTAGCTGATGTTTTAGCTGTAAACAGATGTGCGATAAAGTTTTCACAGAAGGGACTCATCTTTGTTTGCTTTTATGTTCTTTCTATCCCTCAGTGTGGCCCAAGCTATTTATAACACACAGAAAGAGTGTGTGAAGTTCCTGTAGTGGTCAAAAATCCAATATGATGCTTCGCCTGATTAGAGTAAAGGAATGGAGGCAGAGGATGAAATCAGAGGAGGACTGCAACAGAGTCACAGTCGCTACTCCAAAGACAAAATTAATAGATGAGGAAGGCTTCCGCTTTTGGTTAACTGGAGGTAAATTGGTTTGCAAAAGTAGTATTTCTAAAATTCACATTTGCTGTATCTTTATAATTTTGTAATGCAAAAGAGTAACAACAACAAAATGTTTCGGCTAACGCTAGGAATGCACCGATCCAACTTTTTCAGTCCCGATAGCGATACCTTGGCTTTGGGAATCGACCAACGCCGAGTACCGACCCGATACCAGTCTTCAATTAATAAGCTGTATGCCTCACTTTGTGGAAGTAACTGGGATCATTCTTTTATGTGTAAGGCAACATCAGGCCTGACTTAAACATTGCCTAACTTTGTAAAACAAAATATAATAAACAAATAATAGATATACATTTATTGAATTGTTATTAAAATAGCAACTTAGTTAAAAAATATGAAATATTCTTAACTATTGGATGTTGGGTAACTTGGTTAATGACTTTTGTAAAACATCATGGAAACAAGAAACTCAATGTCCTAAAATAGAAAGCCCATTATTTCTTGTCCATTTATACACAAACATGAACGGGATTTCAGTTTTTTAAAATGTGCACATGACACTGCAGACAGGGTGTATCGTAGTCAATGCTCCTTTGAAATGCAGGGTCAAAGGGTTTTTGTGTGTTCGTGTGCAAGTGAAGGTTTCTGTGTACATGAGTTTGTGTGCATGTATACACACACGCAGCTATTTTCACGTGAATGCACTTGGTTGCATTTGTGAACACATACATAATGCAGGTCAGCTTGTATGCAAATTGCTACAAAATTGTTATCCTGTTAGAGCTTGAAGGACAGAAGTTCAAGCTGTGGGTGCTGCTTGCCAAGCTAAATGTTACCGGTTTTGTCTGCCTGGATGTTTAGTCCCCCTGCCAAACTACCTGCTTTTACAGATTTACTTAAAGTAAGTCATATTCTCTGTTAATACGAGGCCTTATGCAGCTACATAAATTTGCGCTGTTAGGCCAGGCATTTTTTACTGTGCCACAGAACAAAACGGCTATAATATACCAGCAGGGGTTTGATAAGGTTGCTTTCAATACTATCAATTCAAAGATTACATTAATTATCGTGCTGTGAGTGACAAGTGAAACAGCGCGTTTCATTCTACAACACGAAAAGGAAGCAATACTGTGAATTGTGATGAATTCTCTCTTCACAGAACATTTTAGATGAATATCTAATTAAATAGCTTATTTATCTCTAAAACATGCCTTGTGCATTTCTCATTACAAATGATAACAGTAAACAATAATAGCTCTTTGGCTGTCAACAGTTGAGAGAGCATTACATACCCAATGCACCTTTACAAAAGGCCTAATAATAGCATCAGTTGTATCCTTTTAACACTGAATAATTGAAGCATAACCTTACAACAGCGGCGGAAGGCCATAGATGGATATGCTTGGGACGGACACCCTTTCATGTCAGCTGTTGCAGTAGTTGACACCTTTCTCCTTCACTCAGACCTTTCCTACACCTGAATGGATGAACGCATCACTGCCAAGCTGTTATTGGTTGTTGACTCACATTTTAAACTGGAAAACATGCCTGGCAAATATAGTTATATAGTTTCTGGAAAATATGATGTGAGAGAGAAGCTATGCAGTTGTAGAATTATGACTTATTATATATTTACTTTATATCTACAACACTTAAAATAGATGTTGACAAGGTTATGGAGTTTTGAGATTTGGCGAGCGGTGGTATCATCAGTCACTCCCCATATTTTGCTTAAGGGTCTGGTACGTATCTGGTTGGCAACTGGCTCATACTTAATGTCCAAACTGAATGAGCTGATTCACCAGTTTTGGTTTGATTGAGTTTAAGAGTGAAATGCCTTAATGACTTGGCAGTGTCTCACGTGGCAGCTGTTGGAGGACTTTAATCATGTCATGCAACTTCTGTTGACTGTAAACATATGGGAGCTAGAAGTGGCAAACAATTGTTTTGCGTCGGGTTCAGGCAAGAGTAAACTTTTTACGGGGGAGGCTTCGGGACACAATCAAGCAATAACTGCGGCTTTCTAGAATCGCCATTTTGCTCCGATGCAACAATCAGATTCAGATTTTTTCACTTTAGACCAGACATCGTAGTATGGAGTACAAACATAGAACAAAGCAGCAATTCAAAGGTAAACAACCAGAATAGATTTTGAGCACAAAATAAGTAATTTAAAGCAGCAAAAAGGTATAAGAATGACACGAGAATACGCAAGGCAAAAGGGTGCAATAAGAATACCATTCTTGCATTTGGCGTGTCATTTGAACACCATGTAGTCTACTGGCTGCAATGTAAATGCATCTGAATAAATATGCTGTGCTCAGAGTTAGTGACATAGAATAAAAAGTGAGAAAGACCTCGTGAGCAGGTGGGGAGGTGGATGGGTCCAACAAACACAGGACTTTCAACCAGAAGACCGGTGTTCAAATCTGCCGTTTTGTTTTGTAAGCTAAAGGGAGGTTGGTGACATTGTATTTTTGTAAAGTTTGTTGTGATGTGTTTTTAGTAACATTTTGTGACGTAGTTTTTAATAACATTTGTGATGTGGCTTTTAGTAACGTTTGTGACATGTTTTTTACTAATGTTTTTCCGTTTTTCCTAAACCTAACTAAGAGGTTTTGTTGCCAAAATCTAAGTGAGCAGTTTTGTTGCCCCCTGCTGGTACTGCACCTTCAAACACACGTGTAATATTCACACCTCGGCGAGGCAAAATGTGACACTGACACTATCCTCTGGTGGACAGGCTGGTCTATTACATGCTTTAGCGTGATACTGGGTTGTTTAAAGAGAGGCAAAACGTTACTAAAAAAAAAGCAATTACTTTACATACTTTCCTTGGTTTATCTGTCTGCAATAATAATAATATAAGTTTAAACAGACAGCTGGTTTACAAAGTATTTTGGCAGGTACTACTTTCTAGTCTCAACAATGCTTGTTGTTTTGCATTCAAACATGATATTCAGCCCCCAAGCAGTTGTCATTACATAAATTACAAAACATTTTTATTCCTTTCCAGACCTTTGTATCTTCCGGTTATTTCAGGAAATCTACTAAACTTGCAAAATACAAATAGCCTGGGCATACTGCCTGTTTTCACAAAGTAGATACTTTTTCAGCTTAGTCATCTTTAAATTCACAATATAAGTCCCATGATACCCTACTGTATATGACCTAATCCAGACAAACCATTTCTCCACAAATAGAACATAATGCAAAGACAGTCTTTTGTTTAAGGAGAACAACAGCTATTGATTTTAAATGCTGTACAATGTATGAAATAGAAATATATTAGGCCTTGCATGACTTTATTTGTCCAGCTCATAGTGACTAGTAGTGAAGCAGTTCAAATAAATCTCCAATAGGAAGCACCATATCTAACACAATCTTCATGTCTAACAAAGGGAAAAGGGGCTTAATCTTGTCAAACACGGCACAAAGCAATCAGAGGGGCTGATCTTTGATGAGGAAGATGGATTATAATCAAATAGAGGCTCAGAGCCTGGCTATCATCCTGTGGAATTAACTGAGGATGTGGCACATCCACAGACCGCAGGAGTGTAATGAAAGAATAATATCACTAATATGAAAAGGGTTTTTTTTATGGATGAATGTTTTACTTTTTAGGGACTGCTTTTGTGCAATTGGCAGAAACACTTTTCAACGGAGAGAACAGAGAATACAGGCAGACAACTTTCTGGGGATTACAACATCCAGTAATGCCAGTTGGTGGGAGCAGCAACAGTGATAGCAGTTAAAGCCTTTGCACCCCAAGTCCATATATTTCGTCCAAAATTGTTGCACGTTTAAAAATAAATACGACCTCACGTTGTGTCAATCACGTTTACACACCAACTCGGAAACTTTCGTCTGTCATTAAAGTTTTCTGTGTTTTTTTCACATCCGTCAAAAGGCAAAAGAGGGTTGTTTGACCACGCAGAGCCACCATCCGTGCAAACGTCATCATGCAAAATGGTATGACAGACATTCACTTCATCTCCCAGCACAAAGCGCTTTATGATAAAGAAATAAAAGAATACAGAGATGCAGAATCTAAAGATAGACTTTAGCAGGGACTAATGTTATCCATTGCACCCATGTAATGAATTCAGTTTTGTCCTATACTGCGAAATCTCACAATGAATAGAATAATAAAACACATCAGACTCAGTGTGCAAGGTTTCTGTGCGTAATGTTTTTTATCGGATGCCGGAATAAAAAAACTTGGTGGACTTGGTGTTGATATGGACCTTAAGATGTGTATTGTTTTAAGCTGATTGCAGCACTATTGCCCAAGCAAAATTTCCCTTCTAGACAATAAAGTATATTGTCTCTTTGTGACCAAAAAAACACGATGTCAAACTACTCAGGCTTTGTGGGGAAAAGTTGTGAAGGTATTTCAACTGTATGAAAGCAAGACTTTGCTGAAAGAAATCTAGAGTGCTGGATTGATTTTCTTTGGACAAATAAAACATTTAAAAATGCTTTCAAAAGGGAATTCTTCATGACTTGCAATGTGAATGTATGACAGGTAGTTTTCTAAACAATAGCCTTTTTACACACACACACACAGACCTCTGAGCTTGCATTGTGACACAGGAGATCTTTTTAAATCTGAAAAATAATAGGGAAAAACAGAGAAAACATACACTGCAATAGCCTTTTTACACACACACACACACACACACACACACACACACACACACACACACACACACACACACACACACACACACACACACACACACACACACACACACACACACACACACACACACACACACACACACACACACACACACACACAAAATGCTTTAGCCAAACATTGGACAAACATGCAGAGAATCTCAGCAGAGGATCAATCAGTACGGTTGCACAGCAGGCAGTTTGATTGAGTTCAACCCCTTGATAAGGTGCGTTGCATTATTTATGGTTACATGTAGAAGCCATTCATTACCCACCTTTCAATAGCTGACACAGACTGATGGATAGTTATCTTGTTAGAAGAAAAAAATATTCAATGGGCACATTACACAATTTTAATGGATGGTTAGATAATGCTGAGCACCTGACTTGTTAGCTAGAAGCTCCCTAATTAACATCAATATCCATCTGAAGTGTCCGCAAACGGGAAAGGTGTGGGATTGTGTGCTGAGTGAGGTTCAGGTTCAGTTCAGCTCAGCTCTACTCTTGTTTGTAGAGGCGTGCCATCCTCTCTGGATTCAAATTGTGTTCAAGAGGAATCATTTTTGTTTAGAATATTTGAAAAAGGAAAAAGATAGATACTAAACATACTGAAAAATGACATGATAGTATCATAATAATGATTTTAATTTGAACAATTATGGCATATCTGTCACTATTTGACTAAATATGGGTATTGTGGTTTGGTAAATTGACAAAAGAGGTCTTGGTAGTGAAACTTTTGAAACCATCATGTGTGTATGTGTGTGCTGTATATGCAGAGTTTGAGCCTTTATATTCTGAACTTCATTTGTGCCCTTGCACATGTCCTTTGCATCCTCTCCCCTAGGCCTGAAGTAATTGTCACGGATGTCAAGCTAAGAGAAGGGAAAAAAAGTAAGAAAGCAGAGGACCATATCCAGGCAACACACGAAGGACAAAAGCCCAGTCAGGCGCTGTCTTGTGGGGTTGTGTGGACTATAACGGGGCCCTTCTTCTCCAGGGATCAGGAGGAGAGGCCCTCAATGTTCAGAGGGCAGGTCTTATGGGTCTCTGGGTTTCATCCAGACATGGTATGTGTATGGACCCAGACATTAGCACTGAGAATCCCTGCATTTCAAATACAGGCTAATCGACGTGGGTGATAAATTGAATTAGGAAGAATTTTTGTGCAAAATATGCCTATCATGGGAAATTAATATTTTCTCAGTGCAGTTGGTACAGTTATTTTCAGTCGAAAATTTAAGAGATGATAGCTGGCTACATTAGCTGTCTTCTATCTGACTGTGAAGTAAATCTAACAATGAAATCTACGAGAGGGATATGCTGAAAAAGGACTCCACACTGATCCTCGCTCTTGGTTTGTGCTTGAGATATATTTTCTCTGGTTTTAAAAGTTTGGAAATTGGAAAATTTGTTCAGTCTATCTTTAGCTAACGCAAACTGGAGAGATTTTTTAGGTTGATGAATTCTCAAGAAACACAATCAGAAGAAACAGATTAATTAGTGAGCAGACTTTCAGTGTTTGCCCCGTCTGTGCTGAAACAAAAAGTGGGTTGCACATGCTCTGCTGCTCACAGTTTTGCACAAGTACAGGGCTTAAAATATAGAAGTTTCAGTCATGTTTTGGTCTACATGCATTTGTGCAGAAAACCAATTAAATTCGTGAATCATCCCCCAAGTCCGGAAAAAAGGGAAGTCAACATTTTTGGGCCATTTCACCCAGCTCTTCAGACTGGTCAGCTAGCGGGTAATGGAAGACAAGATTCAATATTAACAAAACACACTCTGATTTTCTCCTCTGTTTTATGTGAGGTGAGTAAAGCTCCCCAAGGTGCACGTACTGTACACACTCCCCCACAGCACTGCTGCACAATCATACACAAATCTTAACCTATATACACTAAAGCCCTCGTTTTCCCTTCAATGCACACACCTATGAGTAAATAGGAGATGGAGGACATGTTTGTGAAATTGGCTTTGAGCTTTGAGCCCCTCAATGAGTCACGGGTCGAGTCAAGGAATTTGGGTTTGTGGCAGCAGACACTAGAAAAAAGATAAACATGCTCAGCGCTTTCCTTTTAGGGTTCATTACTCTGCCGTCCCGGGTGAGGCAGAGTTGAGAAGAGGAGTTAATTCCTGCCGAGTGAGAAAAAACACATTAACTGAGACCTATCCATCTTCCCCGTGCTGACACCTCCATTTAAATCTCTTATTTCTAAAGGATGTGGAGGGGAAATCGTCTTCTCTATGTATGAGCCCGCACATAAGGGGGGTGGGGGGTTGTAAATGTGTGTGATGTCTTTTGCAGTAAAAAATCTTTCATTATGAAATTTTCAATTTAAAAAGAGGCCAACATTTTCTGCTCTTTTGAAAAATTAAGTGGCGTTTTTCTGTGGATTAATTGTATACATCTGGGAGCATATTCATAATGCTAATGCAGGATGCGGTGTTTTCGTTTGCTCCAGGGAGGAAGGGGGTTGGGTCTCTATTAATCTATCCAAGGCCCATATTTTAAACATGAGCCACATTAAAATTACACTTGACATTTCATCAACAAGAGCACTATAATACCTTTAGGGCAAACTATAGGCTAAAGATGAAAAATTGCATTAATAGTTGCTAAGTCTTGAACATGTGCTCAATCTTCTTATAAAATCTTTTATGAGAAAGTTTTTATCTCACTCTCCAACTTTTCAGTGCTCTCCCACCTTCTCATTAATCTTTACCTAAATCTCCCAATACCTGGCTATTATATATGCTAAGTGGTCTTGTCATTGGGTCCCTGGTTACCCAGTGTAATGAGCAGCTTTAGAAAGGGATCTGCTGGCTTTAATCAAAACAGCCCCGGGTGTCACTAGCTCCCCAACGAGACCAGCTTTGTGCCAGGGCTGCCAATATTATGCCCCATTAAGAAACAATACCCAGCGCGTGCGCACACACACACACACACACACACACACACACACACACACACACACACACACACACACACACACACACACACACACACACACACACACACACACACACTTATTAGCACTAATCAGAGAAAGAATTAAGAGTGCTGGGGAGCCCTGGGTCAGCATCATAGAGCTATTATTAGAAGAGAGCCCAAGTGATTGATGATATTAGACACCCAATACTGTACACATTGTACACATATACCGTCACATTATGGAAAACAATTTCAACATTATGGTACAAAATAAAATTTGATCCTGTGAAATGAACTTGCTATTGATGCACTGCCAGTAAAGTGTTAGAAACCTTAACAACAAAAGAATCAGTTAAAAAGTTTGTTTGCACTTGTCGTCCTTTAGGAGTAGGGTCGGGGTTCGATAGCATTTCATCTAATACAAATCCAGTATCAACTCCGACTCCTTTCGAATCCCTCATCGGACTGCATTAAGTTTAGCTTTTATCATTTGCAAGCAACATAAGTTAATAACTTCAACTCAAAGATTCAGTTTAGATCTGTGATCCCCTGTTGTTGCAAGAAACCAGCAAGGGGCGTTTTTAGTGATTTGGAGGCCCCAGGCAAAGACCAATGTGAGGCCCTTCTCCATGACAGCAGCATGGAGAGAGTACAATAACCAACAGACAAAAGATTCAGTGTAGCTGTTATGGAATTAACACAAATTGGCTACAGCTCATATAATCTACAGCCGGTGACGTTGGTTGTTTTACCCGGCGAAAACAACGGTCGGCACTGGCTGTAAATGAGAAGCCTGCTAACGTTACCTGCATGCTTTCAACATTGGTCTTTGCAAGTAAAAAATGACAAGGAGAGATATAAGGTACAATAAGCTCTGACGCTAACGAATCTCTTAAAAAATCCAAGTATTTTGCCGACTGGGAACTGGATCCAAACTGGAACCGGCTTTCGAAACTAGGGGTGTAACAATTCATCTACTACATCGATGTATCGATTCATATTCCTACGATCCAACTACATCGAAAGATCCTCAGCAAGTTGTCCTATAAGGGAACGTATATTGATCTAAAATCAATTTGTAAGGTAAATAATCTATTGTATCGATACTAAGAATTTGCACCTTGTGTTTAAGCATGACAGACGTTATATGGATGTATTTTTTAGCACTTTTAATAGTAAAGAAATGTTAAACGTTTCTCCGGTTCACTCTCCCTGCGTATGACATCATTGACATGCACCAGCAGCGCCATTCTCAGGAAGATGATAACAAAGCTAACATGACTGATGGTGTGGAAGAGCCAGACGAGCGAGAGATTTTCAAGCCGTGTTTAAGGTCCAGACTGAAAACATTTTGGCTTTCGCAAAAAGAAAGACGTCCTTGATAAATTGCTCACTATTTGCAGAATATGCAAAGGCCAGGTAAAATACAACGGCAACACGAGCAATCTTTCCACGCACCTATTGAGACGCCATGGGATTGCTAACACCAAACGCCCAGGTAACTCTAGCAGCATTCCCACAGCAGTGGTGGCGCCAGCTAGCTCTGCAAAAGCCTCAAGCCTCGCCGACATTTTTGGCAAGACATTAGGCCAAAACTCACCTAGGGCTACAGACATCACAGCATCCATTGCCAGTTTATCTGTAAAGATATGCGACCCATACAGTGTGGTTGAAGATCCTGTGTTCCGTGAAATGATCCAAATCTTAGAGCTAAGGTGCCACATACGCCGTCCACACTTCTCAGAACAATGCATTGCAATGTATTTGCTATTAATCACTGTGTTTACTTCTTTATAATCATAATTGATATATCCCTTACAAGAAAAACTTTGAGGAATCTTGACCTGCACTGTCCAGTATCCAGGTATTTATTTCTCAGTCACACTGATTGTATTTTGGCACAAAAAAAAAGTTATCGTTGTAAAAACGTATCTTTACACCTCTAATTGGAACCCAACCCTATTTAGGATGGGTATCAGAACTGGGGCCAATCCCAGCATTTTTTGATGGCTCAATATTACTATATAAAGCCTGATCCATTTCCAATCCTTTGTTTATTTGCTCTGGGTACCCCAGCTGTCAAAAATGCCCCCTTTGAGCTCTGTTAAAACAAGAGAAGGTCTCCTAACACACAGTGTGTTGTGAGCAAGTCAGCTGCATAGCACAAAGCAGCCAGCAATGAATGATAGGTATCGGCAAAGACTCATTATTAAAAGGACTCAGGTTGGGATTGGAGTCAAAAAATGTGATCAGGACATCCCCATCAACCTCATAACAATTTCAATGTATAATTTAATAGTACAGTTTGAATACATTTCTGAGAGCTTATCGTTAATCTGAGTGCAGTGAAGTTATCATCTATGACGCAGCAGCTTCTCCTGATATATCAATCTTAAAGGAATGCTAATGTAATTACCAAACTTTTGGGTTTTCCCAAACAATGGAGAACACAACATGTACATCATACTATTGAGCAGCGAGAAGCATAATTCATTTTCCTTTTTTGCTGAGCAAGAATTGAACACCCGTGGTGCATTGATTACTACAAATCTACTGTATTTGGCAACGGCTCAAACTATACACACACGTGCACACCCTCCCACTGGACCTAACCTTCAGGGAAGCAAGACTTGCCTTAACAAAGTGGAAAATAATTTCCAATACATATTAATGAAGCAGAGTGAAATCGATGCCCTTGGAACTTTTATGATAGTGTGTGCCAATGCAATGCTGCGACAGCACTGTATAGTGTATGCTTGGCTCAGATTTTGGGGGTGGAGGGGTAGGTGCAGCGGTGCTATAGCTAGCCTGGCTCAACAATAAGAGCCCTCATCTATCATGCTGAGCTCAGAGTGTGATGGGGCCTCATAGGTCCATGTGAGTGACCCTGACTATGAAAAAGGCCTATCAAGTCTGCATAGAAGGACTGGCAGTGTTTGAGTGCTTCACTACTGTATGTGTAAGCAATTTTAAATGGTGGGTTAATGATTCAAAACACAGAGAGAAACTCCATCAATGATGTTTGGATGTGCAATCGGTCTCACGCACATATTTGTGTTAACTACTAAATTTGTCTGCGTTTGCACATGTACACACATACACACACACACTATAAAATCCTGCTTCTGCAGCAAATTGCCCGGACCAGCTTGTTCATCAAGGGCCGAGTGTGTGTATTGAACAGAGTGGGAATTACAACCCCTGCAGCACTCGTGGATGACACAGCCACTTACAGCTTGACCAATAGGCCATTTGCACTCAATGAATCACATATTTAAACACATTAATAACTAAGGCCACTGACTATTGTACGGGGGGGAAACAAAAACAGGTGAGGAGGCAATCATGAACGTGCACACACCTGTAATTTAAAAATTGTGCCTGCAGCCACATAAAAGCAAAACTGTAAGCTTTTATAGGGTTTTCAGTAATTAATAATTATTTGACACAGCGGTGTTTACACAATGCAGAAGGTGTTTTGGAATCAGTTTATTGGGTCTCACGGGCGGAAATTGAAATGTGCAGGACCATGTTGATTTTTCCAGAAAAGAAAGACAGTTAGGTCTGTAATTAAAAAGTGTCAAGCTGCAGTAACAACACACACACAGAGAAAAATGCAGCATGGTTAAGCTTATTGCTATTCCTGTGCTGTGTTGCCACTGCATGATCATGCTGATACCCTGGGGCAATTTGTTATGGACATCAGAGGAGCAGCGAAGGTCACAAGCAAGACAAAGTATCCAGCCAGCCTATCAAAGGCGCTGCTGATTCAGCACTTTCAAAAGACATCACCTGCCGACGATGAGAAAAGAAAGTGATGAAAAAAAAAGACAAAAAAAGTCAGGGACCGAGGGGCTAAGGGGAGTAAAAAGAACTATGTCCATCTTAAATTCAATTATTATTATTGGATGGTAAGTTGTCACCAAGTCTAGGGCATCTTATCTATTATGCTTTTGTGCTTTTCCCCTTTCCTTTCGTTTGTTTTATATTTTTTTGTGCATGTAAAAGGTCTGCAAAGTTACAAAGCCCAAGTCTAAACCCTTAACCACTTTCATAATTTATTTTAATTAATTAATTAATCACTAGTTATTTCTGATTTACGACTAGAACAATTTGACACAGTCATCAGAATCTCAAATTAATCTTAAGGGTTCCCAGCTTTCAGATGATGTACACCAGTTGCATTATACTTATTCTGCCAGCTGCTACACAGGGAAAACAAGAAATAGCTAAACTCTAAACTAAACTAAACTCTTGACTCTAACAGGGCATCATGATTTAGCAGAGGGATAAATAATTAAAAATGAAAACACAGAGGACTGGGAAAAAAAACATTACTCATCATCCCATTCATCAATCCATCCAGTGCAATTACCTGTAAAGGCCAGACATATCTTTAAAACAATCAGATGGCATTTCACACTCAATTTACAAAACAAACAATGAGCCATCTGATTGATATTGAGCTGGAGCAGCTTCTGCATAATCCATATCTCAATTATCTCAAAGCCTCAAAATCCTCCTCTAAATCACCTACGCTTTTCTATCTATAGAAGTTACAATTAGTAGCTCTCTGAGGCTAGTCAGTGGGTCATTATTGGTGAACTTGTGCATGTGACAAATCTGTCTTCCCATTTATCAAACAAAAAGAATATCCTTGAGGTACTTTTTTTTTTTTAACTACCACTATACAGGAACTGATAAGGGCAAAAATTCAAAATGCATAAGACACACATTTCTGCCTGAATCAGGGTATGAAGGATTACAGGCAGTGTGGCCTCTTGATCGTTCTAATTAACGAACACAGCGGTGTCACTACCCCTAGCTACCACCGCAACAGTCAGCCAAAACTGGGCAGATATCCACAATCTCCACAAGTGGGATTAAATTGGTCTCCCTTGTCATAAACTCGATATTTCCTGACCACTGAAAGGTACTGGAAAGTTGGAGAAATATTTGATAGAGACAACCTCCAAAAAAAGACACTGGATGGAATAAAGCTATCTGTAGCTCTTTGGGGCAAGAGTTAGACAAAGCGAGAGATATTCTGAGAAAGAGTTTGAAGAGATATCGAAAGAACTGGAAAGACAGAGAAGTCAAAAAGACTTCCACGGGGGGAGAGGGAGACAGGAAGAGCGAGGAGTATTTAGGTCTCTTTAGTGCTGAGTTGCAGCCACTACTTGATTGGGTGCTTTGGGAGGAAATGGAAAAGCTCTCCAGCCAGGTGCTTATCTCTGACCAGAGCTTACAGAGTCAACCGACCGCCAAACTGCTTTACCCCGACTGCCAGACACTCATAGGGTAAGTTCCAATCAGCCTGTGAAGAGCAATGTCCAGGAAAGATATTTCCACCAAGCTATAGTGTAACTTTTCTGTAGCAGATATGTGCTTTTCTAAACTTCTGTGTGAGTTCAGAACACTTACATTTATGTTTCAAGCACCGTGAACTCCTATTTCAACATGTTCACCAAAAGGTACAGCCAGCTGTGCAAGAAGGCAGAAAGATGACACATTAGTTATGAAACATCATGGGTATAGGAGGAGTTTATGGACAGCATCTTTACTCATATCAACAATATTGCAATTGGTTGGAGGGTGCACAGCACACAGGAAGAGAGGTAGCGGCTCTGTCCAGATGTCCACTCGAAACATTGAAAATCACAGACTTAAATTGTGCAATCAGTTCAAGAGGGTACAAGGGCTCCGAATGCTGTAGAAGAAATTTGTGAAATCTATGTTCCATTTTCTGTGGCAAGTCAAGTGCAAGACTCTCAGTTTATAGGCACTGTTTGTTTGAATAATGTTGTTTGATTTAAAACTAGGGCTGGGACGATATATCTCCAGATTCAATACTATCATCATACTTGGGTGCCGATTTAATATGTATTGCAATTTTTAAGTACTGTGATATTATAATTTATTGCAATTTTTATTAACTTTTTTAACACTAGAACATGGGAAAAAGTTGAATCATACACTTCTAGGGACTTTTACTTTGGAAAATATCTAAATTAATACAGTAAAAATGTTTGATTTTCAGCATGTATGTAGTCAGAGATGTGCTGAGGACAAATATATCAGTCATTGTCAGGCATTTTGAATGCATTTAACATAAATGTCAGCATGTGGGTGTACTACGGTTCCAGCGTCAGCTGATTTAACATCGGAGATGCGAGTGACGGTTGGCTTGACCGCACATTACCACAATAATAACGTTTCCTGTCCATGACAGAATTAGTATGCAGCTTTAGCCATGTCTGCTTTTGCAATACCCGCCTCAGAAAGATCATGAGGATATTCTGGCCTAGGAAGATTACAAACCTGAACTACACAAAACGACAGGGTGCTTAGACATGGAAACACTATTGATAAGAAGAAGATGGAGATGGCTTAGACATGTATTAAGGAAACCGTCTGATGACATGACAAAAGTGGTATTGCGTTGGACACCAGAGGGAAAACGCAAAAGAGGGAGGCCCAAAACAACCTGGAGGCGAACCATCGAAGGAAAGATGAAGACGAGAGGATACAGCTGGAACAGCATTGAGAATAAAGCAAACAACAGAGATGAGTGGAGATCCTTAAGTAAGTAAGTAAGTAAGTAAGTAAGTAAGTAAGTAAGTTTAGCCATGTCTAGTTCTGCTTTTCCTGGAAATGTGTGAACCCCAAAGTATTTCCATACTTTACTACGAGTTGTGACATGTTTGTTGACGTTGTCAGAAATGGCGGAGGCCATGGAAGTTAATTTTTCAGTACATACGTGAATATATTGTAATTTTAGTCGTATATTGTTTTCCTTCGTAATTGTATAATATGTCTGAGGAAAGTGTTGATATTCCCAACTCATCTTTTTCTTCTGTCATTATGCCTTTGCATGTCCTGCATTATGTTACCTGCTTGCTAAATTGTTAGCCTCTTTGGCTTCTAAACGCCGACAGTGACGTTAATACTGCCGTTGCTCAGCAGCGGTTGTTCTCACAACTTAACCACTTGAACGCCAAGCATATTGTGTACACGACTTCCCATGTCGTAAACACAAGCTAACGAGTTGCATTTGAAGGCATCACCATTATCCTTGCATGAATAAGATGTGTTGACAGTCCCATAGTGGGGCGACAGAGCCGGGCGGGCGGCTGCTGATGGTGATGAGGAAAGAAAAGGTATAGGGTCCAGAGAGAGTAGAGGAAAGAAAAGTAGATAGAGAGTGAGATAGAGAGGTGCGGTGTGTGTGGCTACAGGCCTCTGTGTCCTGCAGGGGATTACAGATGGCCCTCAGAATTAAATCAAAACTGTGCTGACTGCCAAGGAATGGGCTCTGCGACACATCGGGTGCCACACGAGAGGGGGGCAAGACTGGCGCAGAGGGAGGAGGCTGAAGGCGAGGGCTGCAGTCGTAGAGCGAAAATCGCCTTCAAATGAGTTTTTGAAATATCTAAAAATAAATTGCCTTTGAAAAAGCTCAACAGACAGTTGATATGCGGGCTGGATGGGGGCCAAGTGAAAAGTTGCCCTCTCCCTCCATTTCTCCTCATCTCAGTCTCTTCTATACCTTGGCATCATTCATTTTCTCACGTCTCATTCACTTTCTTGCTCACTCCCACTCATAGACACGTACACCGGCATGCATGCAGGTACTGTACTAACACATGGATTTAAACAAAGGTCAAGTCTCTCATTTAGTTACCAATTAACAACAGTTGGATTAGAAAATTAACAAAGCACCTTTTCCTGGCTGATGATATTTATCTACAAAACACTGTACATGGGGATTCATTCCAAGGGCCCAGCAGATGGTAAGGTCTATTTTTAGAGGGAAATATTGAATAATGTATAATTGCCTCTGTCTGCTCATCATTTCCTTTGCACATGCTGCGTATCACCGCACATACGGATAGAATTAACATCTTACCTGGCACACAAAGGTGATCCGTAACTGTTGATAACCACATTAAGACCTTTATAATGTCATGTGTTTGTTTAAACTGTAAAGTCATGGAGTTTTATGAACATATTATCAACTTGCATTTTCTCATTCAGGTATAGCCACACTTGCACACTACCATCTTTGAAGCAAGCCTGATGTCGCTATCTCACTCACAGCCCTGTGGAGACTAAGTACAGTGTGCAAATGAAAATGTGGCATCTATAAAATGCAAATGAGTCAGACATTATAAGATTGACTTTTTAAACTCCGCAGCTCACAACTTCCATAAAAGTAGGCATACTATAATGATTGATAAAAAAGGGAGTCTGGCTGAAATGTCAACTGTTTTGTAAAAATCATACTTGAAATATTTTCATCATCTGACCATCATTTCTCTATAAAAGTTAATGGTAAGTGCACGATTTTCCTTCAAATTATGCATTGTTTTTTATTGGAGAAAACTGATTTGGCTATCTGTATGGTAATTTCTTACAGAAAATAAACCCAGATCAGACACCCACCTAATGACCCAAATGTTTGATAGCATAATATGTGAAACTGCTTCAACTAAAATTGTCCCATTTGTTCAGATTTATAAACACTTGGTTGTGCACACTCTGCTAATTCCTGAGGCACAAAATTAATTATATTTCCCAAGGCTTACTGTTTCTGTTATTGTTTCCTCTTTGTCTTTTTCATAGATGCTCTAACGCTACAGTATAAACGAGGTACTGCCAGGCCCAAACTAACAATAATTTATCTCTTAAAGAAAATCATAAAGCTTTCCCCAAAGATACAAAATTAATAATAATTGTTTTTTGTGAATTTATTATTAACACCAGATGAGCCGCCTCAAGTTTCTTGCCAAAAACTAAATTTAAATTTTTTTATTTTATTTTTGAACAATCACAATCATGATAACGTTATAATTTACCTTCGTCCAATATTTATTTTTACTCAATAGAGTTTGAACATGTCATACTGTAACTCAATGTAACCTCTGTTAATGTTAGCTGTTAGCTCAGTCATTTAAGATAAGATAAGATAAGATAAGATGAACCTTTATCAATCCCCAGAGGGAAATTCAGGTGTCAAAGCAGCAACATCAGCGATATATGTATAATAATATTAGCAAAATTAGCAAAGCAGGACTGTGCTGCCCATCAGCTGCTAACAGCTAACGTTACTAGTTCTCCTCCTGCCTATTTTTGACACAGATTTGTTGTTCATAATGTGTCAATATCAGGGAAATTTTTTATATCGTCCCGAGGACGATGGGACGCTGTTAGTCGAAAAACAAGTACCGTCAAGTTTTACGAATTTTTGCATCGGCTTGATCGGTTCCCTTCTCTCCCGTGGACTCGTCCTCCAGCAGTAGTCAGCCACACATTCATGTGTTTTAGTGGCTTTAGAGGGGGGCTGGGATTTTTTTTTTCAGTTGGATACTTTCAAAATCTAGCTTACTCTTGCTGGTTTCTCCAGCAAGAGTAAGCTAGAGTTTTAACCATATAAGTTTTAACCACATAATAAGTAGGAATCATTCCATTTTTCAGCAATATAAACATGTGAAAAGTCTGCTTTCACACAACTACAAATAAGTGAGGGACATACACACAGAAACACGCAGCTTCTTTAATCTTTAATTAAACTTCATCTCTGCAGTGTTCATCTCTCAGAGGTGGATATGAGAAGTGAGGTTGTTATCAACCACACATTGAGAACACAGAGGCTGTTGGCCAACATACAGTGGAGAACACACTCACCTTTAATACTAGTAAAGCCTATATGAAATTCATGCAGTTTGCCTTTTAAAAAAAAAAGAGTCATATCAGAAGCCTTGTGCAAAAACACACCTGTATGCCTCAATACAGGGTTTATTATCAGTCAAATTAAATCAGCTGCACAACATCAAAGGGCACAGCAACATACTCTATGCACTCCAGTGAATTGCCTGCCATTCATGTGTTGGTGACCTTCTCTGACAAATCATTAAAAAACATTAATTCAAATAATTGCCATAAAAATCAGACTGCTCTATCAGACCTGAATCACACTAACTGGCACATAAACTGCTGGCATCACTCATCAGTTAGTAAAGCATTGATCATAGAACTCATTAAATCAGCAATAAACATTAACATTAGTAACAGTTTGCCTCTTTTATCCAATAAATGTGTCCTGAAAATCTGTCTCATAACTGGAACAGGCTTTATGTTCATTACCCCTGTGTGTTTTGTCCTGATAATTAGACTGGAATTGATACTTCATTTCACTTCATTACTTATTTAAAAAAATGTTGAATCACTGCAAAAGTCTGAGATGTGGGCAGCGAGTCACAGGCCTGAAGCCAGGCTAAGTGTGTGCAACAGTGCTATCCTGTCACAGCAAGAGTAAAAGTATGGTGATATGGAGCAGAATATATGCACCAAGGAAAAGAATATCTCTGCAGATATAATTTATTTTGTAAATGAAATATTGCCATTAAAACAATAACTTCTTTGCATTCACTCTTTAATGAATGCCATTTTGCCACAGGATGGATGGAGGCTTTACTCAGGGTCTCGGTCCATGGTATCGAGATACTTAATGGCCTCTGTAGAAGACCCTTGTTGCTCCCCTTCCACCCCCATGGTCTTTTAACTCTTGTAAAACTAAATCTGCTCCACTAGTGCAGCCAAGGAGCCACGTCTCAGCTTTCTCCCACCTCTGACCTGGCAAATGGTAATGCTTCATTATTTGTTACTCGCATTGCTTCTAAATAAGCGGAGGACAGATTGTTGAGGACGGCAGAAACAGAAATGTCTCTGCATATAGAGGCAGACTGAAAGATGGTTGTTGAATCTGCATTCACTGGAAAGCAGGGAGCGATAAAGTGAATTGGCATAGAAAAGTGTTGCTTCTATCAGGTTGTTGCAGCTATGTTTTGTCCAATATTTAGCTACGGGCTTGTTAAACGTCAGCCATTTTTCAGGTTTGAGAAGTTAACTTTTCCTGTCCATGAGAGAGTAAGCATGCAGCTTTAGCTGTGATGTCTAGCTCTGCTTTTCGCTGGCAATGTGTGAAACCCAAAGTGTTTCCATACTTTACTGTATGTGTAGTAGTTTACCACTTTGGATTTAACATGTGAGGGTGCAGGTCGTATCCACGTGGAACCTCCACCGATTCCTACTTTTTGGTTTCAGCTCACTGCAGCCAGCTGCGGTTTGTTTTGGTTGACCTAACAGATATGACGTCGCGCTACTCTGACTACAACAATAAAAGCGGTAACTTCCTTCTACCTCTGTATAGACTCAAATTAAAGAAATATATTGATTCTGGCATTAAAGAATAAATTTCAAAATTGTAAAAAAAAAAAATAAATCGTGATGCATAGGTGAATCGACACACTAAGAATGCATCTAGCTGGTCAGAGTCTAGCATACACAGACCACCACACAGTCGGCTAGTTTCCCAAAGGCACCTTTCTTTAAAGCAAACCAAGACCAAAAAAAAACATTCATATCTGTTAATACACTAACCAGATCAGCATCACAACTGCCCTCAGAAATCTGAAATGACTGTGTGGAGGGTGGGCAGAGGGGAGGGGAGACAATGGGGGCAGAAAATACTCAAAATGGAATGCTTTTTGTCTGTCTGGGATGATGATGATGACAGTGAGCATTTGAGGATCCGAGCAGTTTATGAGCCACTTTAAGCTGTTTCTTAATGCGCTCCACTTCAATGCGGCTCCCCAGTAAAATAGCCTATTAAAGCTGATCATGAAGGCATGTCTGCCATCAAAATGGTCTCTTTTTGTGGTATTTGCCTGTGAGGGAGTTTTCCCCCTTCATTAAATTGACAACAATGATTCATCCTATGCATATGCAAATAGACAGAAATCTAAATATAAATGCAGCAGGCGTCTTTACACTTCATCCTGTGTCTACATGAAACAGACCTGGGGTTTACAAAAGGTGGGATCTTTAGACAGTCCAGATGTACTTGAGGACTCAAACAGAATTCAGATTTATTTAAGACTGAGCCTCCTTCTGGGGATTAATCCTAACTTGCAATAGTGAGAAGGCAGATGCCTTGGCACGGACAGAGAGCAGATTTACAACTGCCTCAAAGGAGACAGTGATCAACACTATACTCGAAAAACTAATGTACATTTTTCAAGGGCAGAACACAATTGCTCCAAATCCCTTTGGCACCATTTGGCTCTACTGATAGCCATAAAGAGAAAAGAAAAGGAGAGGCTGAGAGACAGATGCGTTGAAGTGCACGTGGTCCAACAGGGCTGGCCTAATAACAAGATTAGCCATTTTAATTTAGATTATTCGAGACTTGTTGGCATGTAGAGACGCCCCCTGCCGCTTCGACTAGTACAAAGGCGTAGTGAGAGCATCAAAAAAGATGAGAGAGTGACATGCTGTTTTCCAGTGGCGCTTTTAGTAAGCCCAGCAGCTGGGGAAAATGCTTGGAGCTGGCACAGCCCCCTCTGAGGAAGACAAATGGGAAAAAGGTCACTCATTTGGCACCTGATCACACAGGCTTTAGGAAGGTTACATGAAAGCAAACAAACCCGGTTATCAACTCTACGTATTAGGATACAAATCTGAGCATTTGACATGAGGTGTTTTGGTGGCAGGTACACAGCCCCGAGGGTGGCACGACGGCCGAAAGAAGAAATGGGGTTCTGGTATTCTCAGGCGCAAACATTCAATTTTTTAGTAAACCTAAGCAAAATCAAAACACTCTGTTGGTGTCCTGGACAATTCATCACACTTTCAAGTGACAAGATTCATTCAAACACACTTCTGCCCTCTCAGCAGAAGGCATGGGGGACTGAAACGTTGTGAAGAAATGACTCTGTGAATAAGCGAGTTGAAAATCACTCACAAGATTGCGAAGAAAGATTCAAGCCCAGAACTAATACTAGGAACCTATAGGCACATCTAGAAGCAACTTATTTTGTGAGTCTACAGTTATATATGCTAGCATATCACTGCAGCCTATCCGAACATTTTACTATCACAGATGTTGAGGAGTTATGTGAATTTTCATGTCTCATACTCATGAGGAAATCCCACGGTGATGATCAATCTAACATGACCTCAGGCCTTGTCATAACATTGTCACAGTATCCAACCAACACAGGGGCCACTGTCCATGAGTAATAAAAACTGACACCATCTCAATTTCTCCAATTACACACACACAGACACACACCACCTCTGGCAGTGCAGCGGCAGCATTAATACCACATTACAACTGCATTTCGGAGACATTATGAATAAGCAGTGATTCACAGCAGCTGCATTCATTACGCAAACGTGATTAAAGTGGCGGACCCCTCGGGCGTCCGGGGGCCTAATGATCCCACTCTGCCTTTTGTTATTCACGTTGGCTGAGGGCACGCCACTAAGCAGCAGCCCTGGGTGTCTGCTCGCGCCGAATGAGGCCTCATTAATAACAGGCCATTCACAAACCTTGCGTTCAGACTCAGCACCCGGCCGTGGTAAATGAAAGAGACGGAGCCCCCCGGATGCCCGGGTCTACCCCTGGCGCAGATGGGTCTACTCGCTCTCCTGCATGATGATGCTGATGTCCACTTGTGTGTGTGACAAGCTGACATATGTTACCGGGCATTCATCGCTGGCTGTTAAATTGCCCTCTTTGGATGCTCTATTCAGCCCCGTCGGTGCACTCTCCCTCCAGAGACTGGAAATGTACATATTTACATAATGCTCTAACGCAATAAAACAAATGAATACAGTCCTGGCTGTGTGCTGGGAGGGTGGGGGGGGTGGAGAGGGGGCCTGGGTTGAGAGAAAATAAACCAGCCCACACAATTTGTACAT
The DNA here is from genome assembly GCA_916701655.1 of Sebastiscus albofasciatus. NCBI lineage: Eukaryota > Metazoa > Chordata > Actinopteri > Perciformes > Sebastidae > Sebastiscus > Sebastiscus albofasciatus. Next base: position 60,227 of record CAKAOI010048282.1, read on the forward strand.
TGTTGCTGCATATGCAATGATTGCCTTAAAAATACATAATGCAGACATTATGTTTTGTATTTAGTTGAAGCATCACACCAATCAACCACTTCACCGCTGCAATAACTGTGTTGAATTCTTAAACGGGTCTACTCTCTAACTCTCTTACACATATCTTGTGAGATTTAGACACAAGGTAACACAAGATTAAGCTGAATGTGTGTCTATGTATTGTTACCTGATAATCGCGCTATGATTCAGTTAACTAAATACTCTCATCCCTCCCATCCCATCCCTCTGGTGTAGTCCTAAATCACAGAGATATATTGAAAATGTTTTACTGGTTTTGCTGTGTTACTCTCCCTACATCCCTTTAATAGGGCCAAAGCCTACTGACAGCACCACTATGCCACAGCATACATCAGAAGATACACACAAACCAGATGAATCAGTTGTGAGTGCAGGTATTTAAGCATTTCTATCCCAGAATCCCCCTATTAGATAACTCCAATTGACTGCATTGCCATTATGCTGTAACAAAGAGTAAAGATGCAGTGTGTAGGATCTGGCGGCATCTAGTGGTGAGGTTGCAGATTGCGACCAACTGAAACGTCTCCCATGTGCTAAGCATGTAAGAGAACTACGGTGGCCGAGGTGAAAATGCAAATGGCTCTATCTAGAGCCAGTGTTTGGTTTGTTCGTTCTGAGCTACTGTAGAAACATGGCGGCCGGCTCTGAGAAAAGGACCCGCTCCGTATGGGTAATGTCTAGAAGGGAACCGGCAAACTGAGGAGGAAACTCTCACGGGATTGTTATGGTTAGGCATTGACCTTGAATAGTTAAGGCTATAGGATAGGTCGTCGGGGAGCGAGTCTCGCAAGAGTTTTTGCAGATCTCAGATCAGATTTTGCAATTTGAGAGTCCATTTGTACATATAAAAGGCTCATTCTAAGGTAACGAAAACACAACGATTCTTAGGTGATTATACACTAAAGAAAACATACTTTATCAATTAAAGTATTAATATTATATTCCATTTCTGCCAATAGATCCCCCTAAATGTTACACACTGTTCCTTTAACAATGAATGCGTTGTCAGTTAGGCAATAATGTTGAAGTCATTGCCAAAATAGCTATTTAGAACTGGGTAATTTAGACAAACTTCTGACACTGATATATATTGTATTCAGTAGGTATGAAAACTTTTTTTCCCAGACATCAGAATTGGAAGGACCTGACTAAGTAACGAATTAGTATTTAGACTGAAGTAGTTGTTATTTAGACCAAAACTTGTGGCATGACACACAATGTTAGAGTAATCCCATAAAATAATTTAAATAAATAGATAAACTGCCCATTATACTAACACAGCTTTTGCTACATGGTAAGACGACTAAAAAATGACTATCGACTCATGCATAGTATGAATAGTGCTACAATATGCATTTTCATGTCCATTCAAACTTCCTGCGCAGGAAATACCTCCTGTGCTCTTTCTGCCCATCAGATAGATTCTGGATCACCCCTGCTGCTGACCATGCACTAAATTATTCAGCTGAAAATAAGTCCACATTAAAAATGCATTGACTCGCAAGAGTAAGACACTGTAGAACAAAACTCCAGCACTAAACATGAAGAGTTTTTTATCATCTGCATTGCTAATTTTGATCAAGTGCTTTCAGAACACAGGTGACAGGTAACACTTACAGTGCATAATGGATTTTTGTCAGACACAAAGCATGAATCTAAAGTAAAAAAGAGAATGAGTGAAGTATCAAGCCACACAATATATCTGTAAGTGAAAGCCTCCATGAATGCAGGAAGCTATACAAATGGCACACAATTTCTCCAAATGCAAATATAACCATGTATTCAAGCACATCTATAAACACGGGAGGCTAAGAAATGTACACTATAAGTGCATTCATGCAACACGGTAATCTATTTCACAACAGAAAGCTATACTCTCTGCCAAGTCATTTTTAAAGTGTTGTAGTGAAGCTATACAAGCTAATGAGACACATTCTCACACACTTATGCACAACACACATTAACATCCCTTAGATAGTCTGCACCAAAGCAAACAGACCAACCAATATTCTCATTCCTCTACACTCCCATTACAGGTAGGACCGGGGGATGAAACCATCTCTGAGCCACATCACAATAAAAAACTTTCTCAATAATGATGATACAGTAAGGAGTTGGCTGGTATAGAATCCAGCCAATTAGGCTCCGGGTTGTACAATGCTGCCAATGCTGACATACACAAAACATGACGTGCCATGACTGTTATAGTCATCCCAAACTCCAATGTTATTGGCAACAAAAAGGTCAAAC
>CAKAOI010048283.1:0-23565 GCA_916701655.1 Sebastiscus albofasciatus
AGTAGTAAAAGTAGTTTTATGAAACTTTTCAGTTAGGAAACCGGATGGAATCAATCTGCCAAAGTGCTGCCCGGAGCATTAGACAAGCAGCACTCACAGTGTGTCACAGTGAAAAAGTTCCGGAAGAGGAAAGCACTGCGCTAACAAACAGCGCTGTCTCTCTGACGTCATAGAGATCTGCGGTCAGACTGAGCAGAACTGACACTGACAGAGTCCGGAGAGGAAACCGGTAAGGATGCTGAACTGTGCTGCCGGCTGGGTTACCGTCAGCGGTAACGGTGGTTCATGCACGGTGAACGGTAATCCATCAGCATGTGGCGATAGTTTAACTCTGTTGTGTGCCAGATTGCTTGCTTCTAATCGATCGTTGGTTTAAGTCTATTTGCAAATCTGATATTTGTCAAGTGCTGAATAATACATCTATGAATATTATTAGTTAGGTGCGTTTTAGGCTTTTAGCTTACATGGGCTTATGAATTTTATTTTTTTTAAATTACTGCATAATGCAATATAACCTAAAGTGTATCATAAAATGCTTTGTGTTAAAATTAAATTATGGCTGTCAATTGATTAAAATATTAAATAGCATGATTGTCCACATAGTTAATCGTGATTAATCACACATTTTTATTTGTTCAAAATGTCCCTTAAAGGGAGATTTATTAAATATTTAATACTCTTATCAACATGGGCAAATATGCTGCTTTATGCAAATGTGTGCATATATTTATTATTGGAAATCAATTAACAACACAAAACAATGACAAATATTGTCCAGAAACCCTCACAGGTACTGCATTTAGCATAAAAATATGCTCAAATCTTAACATGGCAAACTCAAGCCCAACAGGCAACAACAGCTGTCAGTGTGTCAGTGTGCTGACTTGACTATGACTTGCCCCAAACTGCATGTGATTATCATAAAGTGGGCATGTCTGTAAAGGGGAGACTCGTCGGTACCCATAGAACCCATTTTCAATCACATATCTTGAGGTCAGAGGTCAAGGGACCCCTTGGAAAATGGCCATGCCAATTTGTCTTCACCAAAATTTAGCATAAGCTTGCAGTATTATTTAACCTCCTTCGCAACAAGCTAGTATGACATGGTTGGTACCAATGGTTTCCTTTGGTTTTCTAGTTTTATTTATTCTAAAACAGCCCGCTACAACCTAAAAACTGAAAGGTGCGTTAATGTGTTAAAGAAATGAATGACGTGAAAACAAATTTGCGTTATCGCGTTATTATTGTGTTAACTTTAACAGCCCTGTTAGAAATGCAACCATTTGGCATGTAAGAGCCAATTAGACTTGTCATGGTTGGTACCAATGGATTCCTTAGGTTTTCTAGTTTCATATGGTGCCAGCATCTTCACTCTAGCTTTAAAACTGAGCGTGCTACAACCTAAAAATCGCAAGTTGTGTTAACACGTTGAAGAAATTAGTGCCGTTAAAGCAAATCGGAGTTAACTCGTTATTATTGCGTGAACTTTGACAGCCCTAATTAAAACCCATGAGGGTACTGAATTGAGCAAGGTTGCATTTTATTGCTAATGAATTCAACTTTTCATTTGTAAAGAGGAAGTATGCATCATTTTGACTTTCAAAAGTTACATAGTCTCACTTTAAAGGTAAATAAAAACTATTATAAAATGAAAAAAAAACACCCAAAACTATAATATTCCTGTTTATATTATAGTGCCTGTTCATATACCTGCATTTTGTAGTGTGTGTGTATATTTGCCCTTCTTCATATCCAAATCAGCCCACTCAAATTGTGGGAACCAAAAACTGCTCTGCACAAGTTTAACGGTTCATTTTGGAAGTTAGACTTAATTGTAGGATTACAGTTTTAATTATATTCTCGTTAAGGCTTCAGTAAGGGACTCACGAGGATAGTGAGATGCGTTTGTGTGCGTTGGGAGCGTACCTGCGTTGTGGTGTCTGTGGCTGTGCGTCGTCCTTGCTCTGTGCTGGTAGAGGCTCAGGCTGTTGGATGTGACGGAGGACGGGCGGTTGTGGCTCAGCGAGGACGAACCACCAGCACCGCAGTCCACATCCTCCATGTTCACACCACTGTTGCAGCTGGTCAGGTTGTCCTTACGCACCCTACAGAACACACACACACACACACAGCTGTGATTTATTTATTCATGTCCACATCAGTGCAAAGGACACAAACGGGCAAAGGGCCATCAAAAATTTAGCTAGCCTCGACTATTCCAGCTGGTTAACCACACACACACACACGCACACACACACACAGAAACACGTAAAGAGAGAGGTTGTTACGTAACTGTGCCAGCATATGTGACACACACTAGTGTCCTCTTAAATTAGTAAAATGTGTTCTAGCTGGCGAGGCGCGGCCCATCTCCTTGGCTCCTTGGCTACTTACTGAAATTAAGACGACACCTTTAACTCGAGGAAATAGGATTTACAAACTAATCTAATCTGAAAGGAAAACTCAGCCTCTAAGAAGCTTAAGAGAGAGCCACACACACACACACACATTAGCTGACCTGCAGAGGTTAATGCAGAGCCTTACAATAAGCTGTGCTGGAGGTAATGTGTAAAAGAGGGATTGATAAACAAAAGAGAGGATGGACGAAGAGAGGGAAAGAGGGAAGAAAGAAAGGAGTCAAAGCTTTTGGCTGCCTTCCCACTCTGCAATCCTCTCTTTCTCTCAAGTGTGCACTCCCACTGTCTCTGTGTATGTATTTAAAACTACATTAAGTTGGCGGGGAAGTCTCTCCCCAGCACTGAGTCAATATCTGTAAATCCACAGAGAAGCACTCACTCAGCATTAGGCTGCCGTTTGCACCTTACACGGAGTGATTTACACCAAATACAGCTGAATAAGTGAACACTGAAGTTACTATCATCTCATGTGTCATCACGACATTGTGCTTCTTAAAGTCTGGAGCTGCTCCATAGACAATGAATGGGAGACTGATATTGTGGGCCCACAGAAGACTAGAAGTTAATGTGTTTTTAGTTAGATGCCTGAAATACGGTCTGTGGTTAACACAAGCTGAAGAGATTTGAAAGTTTGCTCTACGATATAAAATACATCAATAAATACCCCACTTGTGAATTTTGAAGCCTTTAATAGTCTTAGCGGTTGCTAACAAGTGGCTAAATGAGACTACTAAACGTCATCACGTCGACTCGTTCACCTTGACAGCCTTGTTGTGTATACTTGCGCTGATGCGACCGTGGTGTACTTAGTTTTTTTGGCTTACGTCAGCTTTTTACTTACTCGCGATTGTATTTACACTTCAAAAATCATAAAAGTGGTGTTCATTAGAGGAGATTATCTTGTTGAACAAAATGTGTAAGTATCATGAACTTGTGTTTGCCACAGTTCTGCAATAATCCAAAACCCAATGGAAAAATCCCATTGGCTTTTTGTCGAGGGAACCCAGGGTGATGCTAACTTCCTGGTTGGCCTACAAAAATACAACAAACACTAAAAAAAACTCTATCCATCGTCTACGGAGCAGTTCCACACTTTATACCCTATGACATCACAAGTTTGAGTTTTAGCACTCTAGTTTTTGGATTTGGGAGAGAGTTGTTCATGTTTATGAAAATGGGCACAATTCCCCTTTAACCCTAATGTTGTGTTTGGGGTCCTAGAGCCCCCAGGCCCTCTTTAACAGCTCAAAAAACTCACTTAACGTTGTTTTATCAGCTTAATACTTTATGACTTTAACTGATTTTATGAGAATTGCTTATAAACGTGATTTTGAACTGAACAGCACTCACAAATTGAAACTAACCACTATAGATGCAGCTGATTAGAATGTTGTCAGGCTATTAAGTTGCTGTAAGCCCCATAGATGTGGGTCATTAGGGGCCTACTACACCCACTAGTAGGTTTCATCATCTATTCACATGGTAGATCACCGAAAGAAGGTATAGAAGAACAGCGACTTCTAGTGACCTCTAGCGACCATAGTAATTATGACAGGAGCAGAAGCGGAAGTCAGGCGCTGTCATATAAGACGGTGTGAAACTCCAATGTGTAGAGATTGAGGACGATGGATGGGACACAAAACACAGGGTTTTCACCCAGAACGCCAGAGTACACAACACATGTGAAACCAACAATGTGTAGTTGTCTTTGTCTTCGTAGTTATTTTAACCCAATACACAATGTTTTTCCCTAAACTTAACTGTTTTTTTTTTTTTTGCCTAAACCTAAAGATGTTGCAGTTTTGTTGCCTAAACCTAAATAAGTTGTAGTTTTGTTGTCTAAACCTAAGGATGTTGTAGTCTTGTTGCCTAAGCCTAAAGAAGCCTTTTTTGTTTGTGTTCGAAACGTGACGTTTCATTCAGATTTACAACATGTTAGAATGTGTTGCTTATGAGTTTCACTTTCAATTTTACAACGTAGTAGGCATAGTAGGCCCCTAGTGGCCCACATCTATGGTGTTTATAGTGACTGATAACGCCTATTTAATGGCCTGATAACAGTCGAATCAGGCACCAGATGTGATGGGCATAGTGTACATTACAATGTGTGCTGGAAAATGAAAATCATCTCTCATGAAATTATATTATGTCTACCCGGATACGCCTTAGCTTCACAAGGTGAAGGACATTCAGAGCAACAACACTCAGCTGAAAGTGATTACACATAATGACCTTTGAGGCTGTAAGATGAAGTACATTTTTACTGCAAGTGTGTGCTCTAAATAAATGAAACTGAGCAGCTCATCCAGCGTATCTTAGTCAAGGACCCTCAGAGACTGACGGTTGTTCCGAGAACCGAACCTATGACCTTTCACTTACAGCATTGTCTTTTTAACCACCAGACTGAACTAAATAAAAAATGATGAGGGACTTCATGAAGAATGTTAACTGAAGAGCACAGTCACGGAGAGAGTTTTGCGGGAGGTTGAGCCTGAAGAGGCAAGGACGAAAAAAACTGCACTCTTGACCGAGGAAGTTTTTAAATATGCAGAAATGTTTTTTATTCGAAACTGACCGTAACCATTTCGAGCAGAGCCAGGATCGAATGGCGTCCAGACTTAAAGCGCCTCCTCCGATGCTGCGGAGCGTACGATGTGTTCCGGCATACGATGTTGTTAGTGGTGACACATACCTAGAAGACAATTAAATAAATATGAAACTGTCAGCAACAAGAGGACATCTGCACAGACAAAACTGTAAAGATAAGCAAGTTAAAAACAAAAAGTTAACGTTATTTTTTTATTTTTTCAAATTTCCAAAACATGCATTTTGCAAAGGTGAAGCGAGAAACGACACGGAGACATTTTCATTAACGCAAACTTTAAATTTGATCCTAAAACTTTGTGATGTTAGTGCTATGCTGGACACATGTGGTCTAAGCATATACTGTAGCTGTGAATGACACGTACATGGGGTAGCCTAGTGGCTGGTCGCAGGACGAGTTCACCATGTTCCTCAGCGCCTGCTTCGAGTTCTGGATGCTGCCGCGTTCCGGGTTTCGGTTCCGTAAAAACACCAACTCCTGCTGCTGGCCCGCCCACAGACCTCGTACACACTCCTTATTGATCTGCAGAGAGAGAGAGAGAGAGAGAGAGAGAGAGAGAGAGAGAGATCAGATCATACAAAAATATATATAATTACGTTTTAAAGGACTATTAAGTCATTTATATTTTATCATCCTCTATTGGCAAAACAGTAATGGCAGGTGGAGGTAAAATACTGTATATCCTGGAACCATATAGCACCATCTGCTTTTTTCAGCTTCTTCCAGGAGAGTGGATGTTTTAGTTTTAACACCATCCTTCCATCACTGAACAGCTAAAACTTTATGTGGCAGAGGATTAGAAGGAAATGAGTGCACTTAACAGAAGTACTGCAGAGTCAAAAAGCTCGATCAACAGCCGTAGTAAAACCCACACAGATAAAAAAAACTTTACTTAAAGGAATAGTTTGACCGTTACCCTTATTCGCTCTCTTGCTGAGAATTAGAAGAGAAGATGCATACAGCACTCCTGTTTGTATCTGTAGGATAAATATGGAGCTACAGCTAGCAGGGGGTTAGCTTAGCATAAAGACTGGAAACAGAGGTAAACTGCTAGCTTGGCTCTGTCCAAAGGTAAAAAAAAAAATCCCCTTATCAGCACATCTAAAGCTCATTAATTAGCACATTACGCTTTTTGTACAGATAAAAAAGAAAACCAAGATATATCTTTGTTTGTTTTTTTTTATCTGTACAAAAAGCGTAATTTGTAAAAATGACAATTTGTGTTGTGTCATAATTAGAGGTGCTCGTAGGTGGATTTTGTTACTTTTGTACAGAGCCAGAGCTCTAAGCAAATTGCATCCTGTCTAGCTGCATATTTAAAGGCCCCATATCATGCTCATTCTCAGGTTCAATACGTATTTTGTGTTTCTACTAGAACATGTTTACATGCTGTAATGTTCAAAAAACACTTCATTTTCCTCATACTGTCGGCCTGAATATGCCTGTATTCACCCTCTGTCTGAAACGCTCCGTTTTAGTGCATTTTGACGGAATTGCAACAGAATTGCTTTGCTAGTCAACAGCTTGGGTCCATATGTACTTCCTGTCAGCTGATGTCATTCACATACACTGCAACCAGGAAATAAACTGGAACACATTTAGAATGTTTACGTTTCAAATTGTGTCAAGGGTCTAAATATTGTATATGTGATGGAATTTTCCATTAATTCCTCTCTTATTGGTAGAAAGGTCAGAGTGTTTGTCAGAGTGTCCCTCTGTTGACATTATTGGGTTGGAGTCCTGTCTAGAGGAGCCACCGTTATCTGTACAGCTGTGTCGGTAGGGGAGACCGTAGAGCCAGTCGCTAGGGCAACCAGGGTCAGAGATGCCAGAGGAATGGAGTAAGTCAAAACATGATAAGGAGGTAAGACACTGAGCACCGGGCAGGAAGGACAGAGTTGTGAGGCCTTCACGCAGAGAGCACCTCAATGTGGAGACCTGACAATTCTCCTTGATCAAGCTTCAATAAACCTTCTTTTGTAAGACATCATCAGCTCCGGGCCTCTTCCTTCATATAAGTTAACTTGTGTATCAATTATTCCATCACAGTATATTTGTGACATCACAAATGGGCAGAAATCCTGACAGCTTGTTTCAAATGCAGAGTTTCTGAATACAGGCTGTGTGTATTTCCCTGTGGATTGAGTGTTTTGATACTTTCACAGTATTTATATAAGACATAAGACTGCTTTATAATAAAAAAAACATGAAAATTATGGGACCTTTAAGGGATATACAGGAAATCTGGGGAAAATGACCATATTCGCTTTAGCTTAGCACAAAGTCTGGAAACAGCTAGCCTGGCACTGTTCAAAACTGGCAAAATCTGCCTACGAGCACCTCTAAAGCTCACTGATTAACACATAATATATTGTTTGTTTGTAGTGTTGCCTTTGGACACAGCCAGGCTAGCTGTTTTTAGCTTTTGTGCTACGAGAGTGGTATCGATTTCCCCAGCTCGGACTATTCCTTTAACGTCATCCTTTAATGTTGAACAGTTTCAACTTTAAGTGCTGAGAGTTAAGCGGAAATTTGAGCACTCAGCCCTGCAGAGTTAAAAGTATTGATGTTGTGGTCATTTTGTGCAGCGGGTTGATAAAAACTTTACTTTTAATGTTAAGACATTACAATTTGCAAGTCTGCACTTTTCAGGAGACACCCTTCTTCACATTCATTCAGATCTTCAGGCACTGTTCAGACCTATTATACATAGCCTATAGATATATTCAGTTAAGATGGGTAGCAATTCACATCAGACAGCATCTGTTCATGTTTGTGCACAGCCATCCAGACAGAAAAGTGATTGTGATGGTTGTTTGGTAGCAAACTTCTAGGATGACCTTTTAATCCTTGTCTTGGTTGTTTTAGGAAGGAGGTTTGTCATACTTTCTGCACACTCCGAAATTGGTTGGCATTTCTCACCATCTCACATTATTCATTCCCTTTGCGTGACATTTTCTGGCTCTGGAAGCTGAAATACTTCTCACACATACAAATCGGCGACACCCTCTCTGCCCTTTTTACCTTGATGACCTTGAAGCTGAGGTGGCGTTTGTAAAGCATGATGATCTTATACTCGTCCGTGCCGTCATCGATCATGTGTCTCAGTGTGAGCAGCGTGTCACGGCTGGATAGCACCGCCTTACGCCAAGCGGGGTCACTCTCGTGGCAGATGACCAGGCTGCTGCGGTAATTTGTGATGGCTTCGTACAAGATAGATGCCTCCTCGGTCTCCTCCAGGCAGGTGAAGTGATCCTGAAAGGGCAGGAAAGACATGATGGAGCACTGTAGAATTTTAAACAGGTAGTTGGAAAATGACCTATACTCCAGGGATGAGAAACGACCATCGTGTAGATATTAACAAACGTTTGTGTATTTAGTAGAATTAGTGAAAACAGATTTACCATCCCAGAGTTACAGCTATTTAAAAGCACCGTGCACTTTACCTGATGCAGTTTAAGGCTCATTCTGACTGCAGGAGCCACCACCTTCTGCAGGAGGTCAAGATCGGCAAAAACCCACTCGTCTTTAGTGGCGATGCGGAAGTCGCCTTTGAACAGGGTGTTGAAACCGTACAGAAATGATTCCAGGCTTTGTGGTGGAAGGCAGAAGGTTGTGGGGAAAAATAGAGATAAAAAGATAGAAAGAAAGACAGAGAGAGAGAGTAGGGGGGATTATGAAACGGAAATATTTTTAGAATATAAACCACTCAAAGATAAAAAGTCATGAGTGCAGTGACAGAAATCTGTTTGAATTATGTGTGTGGTTAAAGATTTATCTGCTAGTGCCCCCCTCTGGTGTATCGGTTAAACTGCAGGTAAATATCTGCTACTGATAATATTAGTAATAATTTTTCAGCATATTTGCAATTAGAAAACTTGGACATTTATGTGTAATTTTTGCATTTATCTAAAGAAAATATACAGGAATACACACTTTATGCTAGATTTGAATGTATTTTCAAACAAATTAAATGTGAAAATTGCATTTTCAGTGATATATTGCTATTTAAGTTAATTCATATTTCAGCAATCAGTTACTCAAAAAGTTCAAGTCAGGTCGAGTCAGATTTTCTATAAATCACAAATCTGTCTCTGAACGTTTTATAATTTCTGTACATTATTGTCAGGGTTGCTTTTGTAGAAAATTGTTTTTCATTGAAAGAATGCATGTAAAACATACAAGTCAAGACACTATGGGACCCCCAATGCAAGCGCAATCATTCTTAATCCATAGTGAGAGTTCAACACAGGTCAGATAAAATCTTCATGGCCTGCCGAATAACTGCCTGTTTAAAAAAATGTCAAGGGGGGTGTGTAAGTGTCCCCGTGATCTTCCCACATGACTCCATTCAGAGAGTGATTAGCCTACAGGCAATTCATTCATCTTTTTTGTGTTGCTCTTTGGTTAAAATGACGTTTACCTGTTGGACATGTTGTGTGACGCTGTGCCGAGGGATCTCCTCCCCAGGACGGAGAGAGCGTAAGACAGAGTCACCAAAGGAGAGTCTTCGTCACTGTCCACAGGCTGGACACAAACACAAAGACATGCAGGGCAAACATGAAGATACTCGGACAAAGAGAAAAAAATAATAAGTACAGATTCTGTTAAAATGTTTCAATTTCACTTTTCTGTGGTTCCATCTCCTAAAATGTGAATATTTGCTGGTTTTCTATGTGAAATATAGGGCTGCTACTACAACCCCATATCTCATTTAGAAGTGTAGTTGCATGTTGTTTCCAGAGGGAACGCAATACACTGTTTGGGCAGCATAAAGTAGTAGAGTGCTGCGAACCAACTAGACATTCTTGGTATAACACACCACATTATAGTCCTGAAATTAAGACTACTTCTATATGTCAACACTAATCTGATGTTCTTCTATCAGAATCCCAGCTGTGAACGTGAGGGAGACAGTTTCTGTCGAGTTATTAGCGGTGATAACTCAATTCATAGTCATGTTTAAGGTGGAATAAAATTGTTATAAAAAGGATTTAAAAGGAATATGTTCCGGGTTAAAAAGTGATTAAAGGTAAATAATTTGTTTATTAATGATAAAATACCAATTGTTGTTGTGATATATGGTAATTTGTCTTATTGTAAATTAAGTATATCTTTAGTTATTGGTTATACATTATAAGATATTCTAAATGAAGAAAAGAAGTTAATGTTAGAAACAGACAGAGTACAGAATAACGCTGCACTATTTATCTAGGTTGTTTTTTGTTCTACTAAACAGAATCCGAGCTGTCGACGGTCTTGGAAGCGGTGAGGCCTACCTGCCCCAAAAAGACGTTTGACGAGCTTGATTCGTTCATTGAGTCAGCAGATAAGAATACAAACACTTTTCGCTCTACCCAGGTAGTAATAGTTGTCATAGTAGTACACCCAATACACACACAAGGACAAGGAACTAAACTCTGAATTTAAAGGAGCATTTGTTGAAGGTTTCCACTCAAAACGGGACTTCTTTTTTTTCCTATTTGACACTTAAAAAGCTCTATTTGTATTTCATCCTTTATATACAGAGTGTAGGCAATAAATCTGTCAGCTGTTCAACTCAATATTAACTCCTCTCGTGAGTTATTCAAGGCATACCACTCTCTGAACCTAGGTAGATGTTAGTATCGTGGTAAGAGGAAAAAAAGCTATTTGTATACGTCAACTTGGGCTCTGGGAAATCCGACATTTTAAAGACTAATCGATGAATTCCTATGGTGAGAAAAAAGCTATACAGTTAGCAGCTCTAACCCATAATGAAGCTTGATAGAATAGTCTTTAAGTGACATACCGTCTCCATCTTCCCGGCACAGTGCTGGATCCACTCCAGGTAGACATTGCAGAAGCTGGCGCGTGTCACGCCCTGCAGGCAGTGCACGTAGTCCTCATCTATCTTCACACTAAAGACCTGAGGGTCGCGCTCGATGTGGTGCCACTTGGTGTAGGACTGCAGCGCCTCCTGGACGGCGGCATCTTTGAGCCAGGTGGACAGTTTGGGAGAGTGGACCAGGTAGTAGATAATACTCTGAGAGGAGACGGGGGAGGAAGAATGGGGACCAGACAAAAGCAAAAATATTAAACACGAGGAAAGCAAAACAGTAAGAAATGATTGTGTAGCGGCTGACCTGGAGTTACTATTGGCAAGCTGCCATTTGTAATAATGATTAATGCATAAGATACTGGTTTATCAATTTAACAGTTTAACCTCTCGGCAGGAAAGATCTTTAAGAGCCCGTTGAGACAAGTGGAATATTCAATTTTCAGTCTGCCACTGAAGAGAAGGTGATTGAATATGTCAAAAGTTAATGCCTTATTAAAGCTGTAGCCTACTAAGTACCTGTTCATACTTCTGACTCAGTATAATAAAATATCAGCTTAAATACACAGACCAAAAGAGATAACAGGATCATATGCTTGGGTGTTCTGACATGCTTAAATTCTGAAGAAACAAAAGACACGTAGAGTAATAATCGCTGCGTGATCGCTGTTTAGTTTTGGTGTGAAAATGTATCCTGGCATGTACATAAAAGAACTAGGATAGAAAAGAGACATCTTTCCACCTCCAAATGAGCTAAATTCAGCTGGTTTCTTGATCTATAGGCTATATTAACACTAGTGTGTATACTATTCTGCCACCAACATCTGCAGACATTTAAAATACCCAAATAAGCAAACTGTGGAAGGCTGAAATGTAATACTTGGCAAAATATAAATATGGTGTATAAATTGGGGCTGTCAAAGTTAATGTAATGTTTGTATAAATGTATTGTTTATTACAAAACAATGAAAAATATTGTCCAGAAACCCTCACAGGTACTGCGTTTAGCAACAAAAATAATCTAAAATCATAGCATCATGGCAAACTGCAGCCCAACAGGCAACAACAGCTGTCAGTGTGTCAGTGTGCTGACTTGACTATGACTTGCCCCAAACTGCATGTGATTGTCATAAAGTGGGCATGTCTGTAAAGGGGAGATTCGTGGGTACCCATAGAACCTATTTTCATTCACATATCTTGAGGTCAGAGGTCAAGGGACCCCTTTGAAAATGGCCATGCCAGTTTTTCCAATCGATTCCTTAAGTTTTCTAGTTTTATATGATGCCAGTATCTTCACTCTAGTTTTAAAACTGCTACAACCTAAAAACCGTAAGATGCGTTAATGTGTTAAAGGAATAAATGACGTTAAACTTAACTTTGACAGCCCTACAAATGATAAATATCAATATGTTGCCCAGTTACCTAGTAAAGAGGCAATCATTTTCGCATACTTTTTTACTTTTTACCACAGTCATATAATTGTACAAGGACTTCTATAAAATATACATAAGCGTACCTTCAGGTAATAGGTGATGAGTAGCTTTCGGAGATCGTACACTTGCAGCATTGTGGCGGCGTTGTTCTCACTGATGCTGTAACCCTCCAACAGGTACTTGGTGGCCATCACCTCCCAGGCCAGCCAGCGCAGGTTGAAGGCAGCATTGCACGACAGCATGTGGGGCAAGTGACCCGGCTCGCAGCAGCAGCACGCATCGTCCTCCTCCACGCCCTCTGTGATGGCCTCCACCTCTCGCTGCTGGCAGTATGTACCTGGGATGGAGAGAGATGGAGGTAAGACAGTGGGTTAGCTTGTCATTCATTCAGAAAGAAAGATGGAGAATGGATGGGAGGTATGAAGGAGGTAGGGATGGTCAAACTGCACCTCTGAACTCCAGACCCCTCAGCTGGAAAGTGACCAACCCGTTGCCGATCTCGATGAGGTGGACCAGGGCATTGAGGTAGTCAGAAGCCAGAATGAAACAGTCTCCGGCACTGTAGTTGCCCCATCGGCCCAGCATAAGGTCGCCACAGAGCGAGTGCTGCAGCGAGCGAGTCAGGTACTCGTAAAAGATGGAGTTTAGGTTGCTGTCATCACACCCTGCGAGAGAAGGGCAGTCAAATGGATGGATGGGCGTCAAGAAAGGACGGTGCAAAAAAAGTCTGTCTGCTTCCTTCCCTTTCTGATTCTAAACTACAAGAAGTTCATGTGTATGTTCTTCACAATACTGACACAGTGAAGATATCAATCAAACAGAATTTATTCACAGGAAATTTAAAAAAAGAAGCAGCTTTAAACTGATGTAAGTGCAGTCAGAGAGAACTCACCTGTCTCTTTATCCACTTGGGATACCAGTCTGCTGTTTGAGTTGTCAATACGCTTTGTGCTGCAAGAGAGACAAAAAAACTATATTGACTGATAGAGCCCAAAAATAAGTCAAAATGATATAATTTATGCTACAGTGACAAAGTGTTCCCATTTAGTTTTTTGCAACCAGAAGTGACCAGAAATGAAGTACAACCGAATGCTGAATAAGACATTTTTATGCGACCAAAAAGGTTATAATTAACTTTGATGAACTGAAAGCACACTTCAAGTTTCAGGTTAAATTTGTAAAAAAGAAAACACAGACAACACTGTGGTAGCGACCGGTCAATCACAAGGTAGCCATGTCCTAAAGCATACCCTGCTTTATGGTCTATTTGACTCTAAATGGGACCATAATTTACTAAATGAACATCATGCTGTATTGAAGAAGACTTGAAACTAGCGGTTGAGACCATAAACTCATGTTTATAATGTTTTCTGAGGCAATAAATCAAGTGAGAAGTAGGCTCATTTTCTCATAAACTTCTATGTAATCAGACTTCTTTTTGCAACGAGAGAGGTCGCCCCCTGCTGGCTATTAGAAAGAATGCAAGTTTAAGGCATTTCCACATCGTCTTCACTTCTCAGACCCTGAGATGGCCCACTGGGTGCATACAATGGGACAGCTTCCACACCCATTTTGAGTCAAATCAAAACCTATTTTAATGTGACACCACCAAAACAGGTGGAAAACAGCTGATATCCTTCATGGACAGTATTACCATTGTAAAGCTTCTCAGAAAGAGAGCTCAAGAATTAAGAATTAGTCCTTTTGAAGATCTAAAACTCTAGTTATAAAACCTCCACAGCCATCAGGCAAACTAAAGACTAAACTATTGCAGATGTTGTCCATGTGTTATTCTTTTGTTGTCATGTTGTCTTGGTGTTTGGCTGAGGTTGACAAACCTGCACAACTACTGCCTAAAACAGCAACATTTGACTCCAGCAGAAATGATGATGTCAGTGATTTTAATGTCACGAGTTTTAAACAACCACGGTGTCTAAATATAAGGCTGCTTCATGGCAAATCACTGAAGTTTGCACAACAAAGCTACGGGAGTATTTTTGGAGTGCTCTCAGTGAGCTGAAGTACAGACGGTCTCTCACATCAATAAGTAAAAGGGAACAAAGGGGTCACGTTGTGTAAGTGTGCGCGAGCGAGCGAGTGAGGAGGAGGGTGTCTATCCTTCTAGTTCAGAAGGATGGGACTGATTTCTCCTTCACTAAATAAAAATGTCAATGTTAAATTTCAGAAATTATATGAAAGAGGTCATTAGCCAATTTCTCAATGCTTTGGTAACACTTTATAATAATCATCATTTATAAATGGTAAATGAATAGTTAATTAAACGTAGTTCATAGTTATTTTACTGTTAACAAACAAGGAAATTGTAATTAATAATGTTTACTTATTATTAGTAATGCTATATGTTATTTTAACAGTTTACTGTTGCACATATAACATTTAATATACTATGTATATAATAATTTGTTAATGATAACAAAATTATTTGTAAAACATCTATAAACATCACAGAGACAGATATTTGTAACAGTTTGTTAAAGGTTAATAATTGGTTTGTAAACGATCTATAAACATTATTTGGATGGTTATTATAAAGTTTCAACTGATGATTATAATACCTTAAATGGTTAAATGGTTAATAAATACTTTGTAAAGCATCCATAAACAATATTTAGATTGTTAATACTTCGTCAAAAGTTAATAATTGGTTTCTAGGTCCATCCATCCGTGTAATGTTTATAGATGTTTTACAAATTATTTCTTAAAGGCTTACAAATTTGGTAATCGCTAACAAATAATTAATGTAGTATATAAAATATTATAATGTGTGCAACAATAAACTGTTAATAAATAGTTTACGAATGTAATCAGAATGTAATTGTTATCGTCTCTTATCAGCTATGTTACAATATAGAATTACATAAACTACTGATAAAATAACAGAAATTATAGCATTACTAATAATTATAAACATTATTATTTGTTATTTCATTGTTTGTTAACAGTAAAATAACTATTAACAAAGTTTAATTGAATATCAATTTACCATTTATAAATGATGGTTATTATAAAGTGTTAGCAATACTTTCCCTACTGTGTCTGTGGCTCTCAGCGCCAAGCCCGTTCGTTTCTATTGAAGCTGTAAATCTTTAAAAACAGGTCACAAATATATGCTTTTATTTTTTTATAAAAGGCTCAGTAAGTTCCTGAAACAGCTGGGCACTGTAGTTTTTTGAAAACGTTACTCAAACAGGATGAAATAGTATGTTTGTTTGGGACTATTTTCAGCCGCGGATTAATACACATTGGTACTTTTGTGAGTGTTTACAGCAGCAGGACGGCGTATGTGGGATTGACTCAAAATAAACTACGGTGTGTGTGTTCATAGTAATGAAGGAACATGTCAAGCAGTGCAACAGTGTGGCTCATTCATGTTTTTAATTGTTTTTGGACAACAATGGAGGTCTACGGCACAGAGGAATAAGCTACTGACTTGTTGCACTGTTGGTTTTAGTCTTTTCATGGGATTTGTTGACAATCCAGCCAAATCTTTAACTTGCAGCTTTTCAAGATTTCCTCAATCTAGACTCACAATTTGAGCAAATAACTTCCACACCCCTCGAGGCTGTTTGGAAGGGCCTTACTTACTTGTAGTTTCGCTCCCAGAACTTAATGGGCCGTGGATAGGAGGAAATGAAGATGGCGCTGCCCAGAAAGGGAGCCAGCGGGGTGTAGAAGATGGTGGTGAGCAGAGTCTGGAGCAGCAGCATGGCTGAGTCTGGACACACACCAGTAAAGGAAAGAAAAGCAGGTACTAATGCACTCAGACACACGTGCATACAGGTCTTAGAGAAAGGATACGAGGCACAGCAAACGGCTGAGCGAAGGCATGGAAAGCGCTGCCCCAGGCGATCTGCCAGGGAGCGATGTAAACCAGGATGAAATGGAGCTTCAGCAACAGCTCACGCATCTGGACAGAAAACAGAAACAACACACAGTCAGTCCCCAATAAACAGACCTCAAAACAAGTTATTCAACTCAAACAACCTTTGCCACATAGTGAAATAAAGTGATATCTATTACATTTCTCCACAACACTATAAAGGTTGATGAGCCCTCTGAGCTCAAATGCTGGCAGATAGAATTAATCTCTTCCACTGGAAATGTCATATTTCATGTTTTCGTAAAATAACATTTCAGTCAATATCTTTGGAAAAATAAATGCCTTCAACAGCTTGTTGTGCTACGTCAACATAAATACCCTCCCCACACAAAAAAAAACATTCAAAGTTACGAGTAAATATGGTTCTGTTGCTCCCAATGAACAGTTTTCATTACTTATCGTTTTTAAAGGGGACATATCATGCCCATTTTCAGATTCATACTTGTATTTGGGGTTTCTACTAGAACATGTTTACATGCTTTAATGTTCAAAAAACACATTATTTTTCTCCTACTGAATATACCTGTATTACCCTCTGTCTGAAACGCTCCGTTTTAGCACCTGTCTCTTTAAGTCTAGTCTGCTCTGATCGGCTTGCTAGAAAAATATGGTGCACCTTTGCAAAAGCTGTTCTAGGTAGTTGCAAGTGACATAGGAAGAGGAGCCAAATCTGAATGACTTGTTGAATCATGTTTTCTGATTTTCCGTCTATTCTTATTTCACAGTTTGTGGGTTGGTAGGCACTCCAGATACCCAAATGTATGTGCACAAACACTGAAAAAGTGAGTTTTTCATGATATGTCCCCTTGAAAGGAGTCCTCCTCAGTGATTTGGTATCGCACTTCTATAAAGTTGAGGTACTCAACAGAGACAGTATAAAAAAATGACGATCAAAATTGAAGTCGCAGACCGAGACATCCTGATTTTTAGTCCGTAATATGGGTCAAACTGACAAAATGCTGGATCCTACAATTCCCATAGTGCAACTGGATAGCGTCTTTTTGTTAGACCCTCCATGACTGGTCTTTCAAACTCCACACCTCTAGTCTGTAACTCAGACTTTCTGTTAAACATGTACAGTCTCGCGCCTGGGCAGATGTAACCTCGATGACATCACTGACATCATCAGAGTTATTTTCCCAGACTTGACAAAGTGGACATCACGCAACTGTTTTCAGAGGCTGAGTAGGACTCTCCATGATGAGTAAACTGACCTCTGTTTGTAAGAGTCCCTTTCAGTGTAATCATAAAACTAATTCCAAAGGTCAAGGAGAAATCTACATGCCAAGACTTAAATAGAAGTAAAGATTTGTGATAACCATCATGACTAATGGCCGGCCCAAACTTTGAACATCAGCAGCCTATGGTAGCTGCAGAACCTGTTTTTTTTTTTAATTCCGGCTCCCATGTTAACAGGTTAGAGCAGCGACACGGTACGCGTGAGTAGCGTGACTCAGGTGCGTGTCAGTTGCATCTCTTCTAGAGATTTGAGGTCTCGCCTATTTTTACCGCGTGCTGCGCAACATTCACAGCAAAAGTGGACAGTGAAAATGTTCTTTTGACAGTATATTGACATCATACCAGCAACATGACTACAGTTTCAATGTCCACGTCTGTAGAATGTCACAGACATGAAAAAAGAAATTAAAGATTTATTTCAACTCAACATTGTTTCAAAATAAAAGCCCTCTAGCATTTTTTTCTGTGGACAGAATCCTTCATTTGCAGGACAGTGTTGTTGCAGTGACTTGCAGGGCTCCATAAATTAAAAAAGTATCAGGTTTTAATTGTGGATTATTATGAAAGGCAAACTCAATGTAGAAAAAAAGGACTGGCAGCAGCAGCGCTGCAACAGAAACGCTGCCGATGTGGACACCACACGCATTGGACACGCAGCAGATCAGCGAGGCAGCCCCGCGCTACTGACGTGCCCGGTCTGGCCCAGGCGTAATGCAAGTAACACAGTCATGTGACATCTGTCTGCCTGTTTGTGTTTGAGTTTTGCCAGGTCTGCCCTCATGTTTTTTTAATTTCTCTGTGAGTTTGTTTCTATTTCTGAGTATCTGTTGTTTTCTGTATCCATTTATCATTCTGTGTGTGTGTGAGATAACTGTGTATCTTTATATATATCTTCAAACCCTGCTTTCTCACCTTGTGGAAAATAATTGACATGATGAAGAAGTCCAGCAGGAAGCTCTCCGAGGCGCGCGGACAGTCGAAGTGGAAAAAGACGAGGGTGAAGAGCAGGGTGAGGAACTGGAAGCTGGGGTCGCAGAAGGATGAACGCAAGAGTTTCAGGCCAGCGACCGTCGTCAGGAGAACATCACAGCTGGAAAAAAAAAAAGAGTTCCGACAACAGATACAACAGTTGGTTCATAACACACACACATACACACACTCTTGTGTTTCTGGCTATATGTGTCCACTCACTGGATTCCCAACTTCTTGCGGTGACTGAGGGCAAAGCCATCATTAGTCAGCGCGCTCAGCACGATGGCGGGGTACACCACGTACTTCTCAAAGCACAGGAGGCCCACGTACAGTCGCTCAAACCACATCAGCACGGCGTCCTCTGTAACACAAACAAGAATAACGAAATAACACAAGCAGATCAGAATCACAGCTTTCTGGAGTAGAGAGAGACCTAGTTCAGGGTTTCTATAAGCATGTTGTTTTTTGTTATTTAATCGCTGTTCAGTAAGGGAAGTCACCGATACATCATAATCTGGATGACAAAACAACCTTTTTGAAAAGGAAAGCCTCATCCTATTTACTTCTATGTCCTTTCCTAACCACTTTTCCTTGACCTCTATGGAAAATGTCATGAGGTCAAGGAAAGATGTGAAGGAGAAGTGCATGGCCTTGACCTTTGTGTGTACCCTTTGGTTGTTTTCTGAACGTTTCAGGTAATTACATACTGAGAGGGCGAGTCCATTGTTTTGTTTTGTTTTTTAGGTTCTTATATCATGTAGCTTCCCAGTGCTCTTCCATAGGTATTCAAATCCAGACATTCAAATTTTGGTTGATGTATGTATGTTTTAGCATCAAAATGCTATTTTCCCAAGCATTTCTAAAAACATTTTCCCACGTGACCTGACATAGGTTTCTGAATGATGACGCTGCTTTATGTACAGTATATATACATCCTTATAGTCAGTGTATTAACATCACATACAGTAACTTAGATGGCGGTCGGTCAACACATTAGTTCGGATCCGAAAGTCACACAATAACACAAACAAACCAACCGATCGATGCAGCGTTAGACCAGCAACTCCTGTGTTCTGTGACGTAAAATTACTGTTTTTGTGAATGGAGTCTGGTGTTTTTGAAGAGAGCGATAATAGACAACTCTGGACTACAGTATATACAGTAGGCATGCTGACCTCTGGGTTCAAACTGGTGGTACTCCTTGGTCTTGAGGACCGGATGAGAGATCCACAACCAAGGGTGATGCTTCCTCAGCTGGGGGATCAGGTAGTGGGTTACAAACCCCACCGTCCCTGCCAGAGCGTACAGCACGATGGTCACAAAGGGCTGGATACAAGTTAACAAAAGAAACGTGATGAAAATGAATAAAACACTTGAGTTAGCATTCAAACTGCGACAGAGACCAAAAGTAAAAGACAGAAATAATCAGCGGGATAGAGAGAAGGATCAATCGAGGATCTCACCTTGAGAGACAGAAACACAGTACTCGCAGTGATGGCGAAGGTTAGGATGTAGGCAACAGAGCACACGACTACATCCGACAGCAGAATCTCCTTCTGCAGAGCGCAAGAGGGAGAGAGAGCCGCAATCATTAATAATCCGCACTGAATGAAGACGCATTCGTTTATCACACTCATTTAGGTGTGAGATTATTTCTGTCTAATCGTTCTGAGCCTTCAATTTTTGGAGATCAAAGATGCAGCAGCTGGAGAGGACTTAAGAGCTTCACAATCCACATTAATAGTGTAAAAGGCGGCGGGAGGCTTGTTTTCTCTGATGCATAATTCCCTGTAATCACACCCAATGATCGACAGCTAACACTGTGTTATTATCTCAGTTACAACACTCTGCCCTCTCATACACAGTATGTATGAATTCCACAACACAGGTGCATAGTTTTAATGAGTTTTGATTTTCTGATGAAGAGAATTGTGAACTGACATGAGCTAAATATGAGTCTGGGCTGCTGCAATTCAGAACAATAAAAACTGTTCAATTAAAGCTGCAGTCGGTTACTTTGAGGAAAAATTATATAAAAAAAGTTATTTTTATATAACAGTTGCTATATCCTGAGAGTAGTGCATGAGACAGATGATCTGTGGGGAAAAAAAACATAAACTAGTGTAAACCTAGCTTAATGGCATTTGCAAGACTTCACCGTGAGGAAAACAACCAATCAGAGCCGAGCAGTCTCTAAAGCAGCTGTCAATCACTGCTCGCGAAACTCACAAACATCGATCAAACGGTCAAACTAGGCAGCGCTGATCAAATATGAATTAAGATTCTGTTACTGTAATGCCTATTTCTCTCCTCAAATGTTTTCAGAAACATATTTTAGTGTACTGTTTAGCTGTGAGAGATGAGAAATGAGAGTTTGCTCCAGCTGGTGGGCGGTGCTTGGTTTTGGCTCGACTGTTTTCAACGTGGTGCCTAGTCTGACAGTTTGACAGATTTCGCAAGTTTTGCGATTAATGATTGCCAGCTCGGCTCTGATTGGTTGTTTTCCTTTGGGTGATGTGAAATCTTGCAAATACCGTTAGGAGCACTATGAGGAGGCAGAGGACATGTTTTTTCACAGTTTATTTGTCTCATGCATTACTGTCGGGATATAGTGACCGTTTAATAAAAATAACTTTTTATCATATTTGATCAAAGTTACCAATTGTGGCTTTAATGCTCAGAGGAGTAAAAATAACACTGGAAAAGTGTGTTCATGCATTCACAGCAGTGGTTGATAATAACCTGAACCGTCACTCATCTTCCACTAACAACATTATTGATGAAACAAAACTACATTAGATCACTTGATTTCTACATAATCATGTTTAGTTACCATGGAGTTCTGCAGTTTCTCTGGCAGTGGGTCTTTACTCTCCGTGTCTTCCTCCTCCTCCTCCTCACTCTCCACTAAAGCAGGCATTACCTTTGCCTTGACCAGAGATCTGTAAATAAACATGTCACATGTGTAGGATGAGACATTATGAGATGATATTATTTGTTGAGTAACATAAACTGATTTTTTTTGTCACAAACCTTAACCTGTTAAGCTCTAGCCCTATCCCATGGAGAAAAAAAATGCGAAAAAAATAACATACCCAAAATGAATCAGGAATAGCTCCTCAACCATAAGGCTTATATCAATATATCTGATCTCCTTTGAAAGGCAAGAAGCCAAAGAATATGAATACATTGTAAGTAAACTAAGCTCTATTATCATTCCAGAGAAAATAGAGATGCAATAAAGGAAAAAGTCAGATTTATAGCCTCACCTACTATAAAATCTTAAGGGTACAGTATGTAGGATTTGGCGGCAACTAATATCGTGGTTGCAGATTGCAACCAACTGAGAGGCTATCCTTACCCTAATAACATTACTTTAGGAGCAACAGAAGTCAGACGGCGACTGGAGGTACTACTGTTTTGCACTCAGTGTCTCACGTTACCTCAGTTTCACAAGCGTGTTGGAAATCTACGGTGCCTTCAGGTAATGTAAAAACTTTTAATTTCAATAAACTAATTTCTTTCCTCACAACAAAAACGCATGTGAAATTCGGGTTTACGTGGCTAAATATTTACCTGCACGTTCACATGTGCCTTTTTTTTGTAGTTTGACTTCTTATGTTATATTTCTAATATTATCTTTTTTCGGCTTCTAACAGCTTGAACTAAAAGCTACCTGAGCAGAATGACTCAGCTTGTGTGAAAAATACTATACTTAAATAAAGAGTAAAGTATAAACACCAACCATCTCCCTTCATTTCCTTGATAAATTCAGCTCTCTTTTTTCCCCCAAAGCATCTCTCTAATCTTAAAGATTATTGAGAATTAAAGCAAGGGGAGGCAGTTGATCTTTTGTGTTATTGGGCAAAAATCACATAATAACCATTTTCAGCATATTGTAATTAAAGTGGAACCCCAGGGTAGGCAGATTTCTGGAAAAGTCATAAAACTGCCAGGGTTTTAAAATACAGCCTTCATCCTGCAGCTCTCCTCTCTCACCTCGCTGTCCTAAGCCCCGCCAATCAGATGAGCACAGGCACACGCACTCGCTTCATACAGTAACCAGTGCGAGTACTAGTCATTCATTTCAAACATCATCTCAAAGCCGATATATAACAGCAATTCTATGAGAACTACCGTCCTGTTTTCTTAGCAAACTTGTGGGCCTGTAAAGCCCTTTGAGATGACATACTGTGATTCGACGCTGTGATTTCCCTGCTACTACTGTAGTAGGGAAAGCTACTGCCATAGACCGTAGCCATGCGCTAGCTGCAGACGTGAGCACAAGGCTAAACCGAGATGGACAAAAAATGTTGCTATTAGTATAGCCGGCTGTGGCTAGCTCACGGTAGGGATGCACCAATACGATACCGGATCGGATATCGGGTTGATATTGACTTAAACAGCTGGACTGGGTACCGTTGACCATTGGGTTGAACTATTCACTTCAAATCTATGTTTATATACTATATACATTATAGACTGGAAATTTAACCAATGTGCTGCTCATACAGCATACAGCTCATTAATTAAACACTGGTATCAGATCAGTACTTGGTATCGGCCGATACCCAAAGCCGAGGAATCGAAATCGGTATTGGGACTGAAAAAGTTGGACCAGTGCTACAGTTAGCAGAAGGCTATTTGCAACATTTTCTCTCCATCTCTGAAACGCTTTGCCGATATTGTCAGACTCTTTTTGATAAGTCTGTCTAAATCTATTTTTTTGGGTTGCTTTGCAGTGAAGACAGCTGTTGCTAATGCTCGAACAGCATCCGCATTTGTAGAACAGCCAATAGGAACTCTCTCTCTCTCTCTCTCTCTCTCTCTGAAATGACCTGTGTTTGGCCAAAGTCTCTCGTCACAGGCTCGATTTTATAAATCCTGAAAACAGAACCATGAAGAGGTGCAGAAGTCTAGTTTTCTCTCAGACGACTTGATATACATAAATATACTGCCTACCCCAGCTTTAACACACTGATACTCACAGTAGTACGGAGGGGTCGCTGCTCTGTCGGCTGAGGTGGTAGGAGAAGACCACCAAAAGGCCACAGAAACCAGAGAACAGAGCTGGGGTGTGCTGCTCATCCCACGGCTCCTGTAACACACACACACACACACACACACACACACACACACACACACACACACACACACACCGGTGTGAATCATACCATCAT
>CAKAOI010048283.1:43702-107688 GCA_916701655.1 Sebastiscus albofasciatus
AGTAGTACGGAGGGGTCGCTGCTCTGTCGGCTGAGGTGGTAGGAGAAGACCACCAAAAGGCCACAGAAACCAGAGAACAGAGCTGGGGTGTGCTGCTCATCCCACGGCTCCTGTAACACACACACACACACACACACACCGGTGTGAATCATACCATCATGTACCTTTTAAAGCCAGAATCTGCTGCTTTTAGATCTTCACACTTTAAAAGCTTCTTCCCTGCAGTTGCAACCTTGTAGTCACTTTTGAAGGATGACTAGCAACACTTGTATTTTTCTGCAGCTCTACTTAGTTCCATGAGTGAAACTGCCTGGCTGCACGCTATTTATAACCGATCTCCCCATCTTCTTTTATTCCTATAACCAAGAGAATGACCATGAACACAAACTCAGGGGAAACAATGAGGAAAGGAGAGGAGAAAGGGCTATATATTCACATCTCTGTTTTGTTTGTAATCTCCAGTTAATTGGTACCTTGAGAGCTCCGAAGCAGAAACCGTAGAGCAGAGACAGAGCGATCAGACTGCGTAGGATGCCGTAGACTGCAGAGATGAGACTCGTAGCAGCTGAAACACACAAATTAGAGTGAGGGTGAAATTACATGCAGTAGGATTAAACATTGAGAAACAAAGCTGAGCATGTAACTGTAGTCTTAGTTTGATGGTTTTTAAATCACAACAGTGTGTAACATTTCGGGGAATCCATTTCCAGGAATGGAATATAATTAGGGCCGTCAAAGTTAACGTGATAAACGAAAAGGGAAACAAGCGTGAGAATTGTGACACCGGGAGGAAACCGGGACAGGGCAATGAAAAACAGGAGTCTCCCAGGAAAATCGGGAGGGTTGGCAAGTATGGTACTCAGTTTGTTGCAATCTGCAACCACACTACTAGATATGGCGACAAATCCTACACACTGTACCTTTAAAGGCCCTGAAAATGTATTTTCTCATTCAAGATCAAAGTTTTCAGGGGCTTTAACCGTTGAATACATATTACACAGATTTCACACACACGCATCAAACCAGAGCCACAAATCCACAGATGCATTCAGAAATTACTGTTTACAGTAAAAACAGAAAACGAACATTCATTTAGGATCTGGGTTCATGAACACAAGTTTTTACTGAAATGAAAAGATAAGAAACAGTTCCACCAACCTGTCCCTCCAAAAAAGTGCATGTCAACCTGCTCCAGCAGGTAGATGGTGAAGGTGTTGATCTGAGGGAAAAGGCCCACCAGGAAGGTGATTGGGAAGCAGTAGGTAAAACCTGTTTTATGTGTTAAACAAAAGACATTTCTTAGTATCCGCAAAGGACAAATTATTGTTTTGAACAGGAAATAAAACAAATAATGTTATTGTGTGTCTCTGCTCTGTACATTTATCCCTACCCACTAGCAGGTCTCGTAAGAAGCCCAGTGCGTCGTGGCAGACGATGGTGACTCCGTACAGGGTGGAGACGGGCAGGTCTTTCCTCCTCAGCAGCTGCTCCAGTGTCCAGATCAGAGCACAGAAGATGCAGAAGTAGGCCGCTCGGCTGTAGGCCACCAGCTGGTTGTGACCCTGGAGAGACACGCATGAACACACACAAGTTAGGATGTTAGTAACTGCACGATTTCACCATAGACTACATCAAATATGGACGTAGTCTCCGTGACATCACCCATAGGTTTCTGAAGAGATTAAACTCACATGTGTTGGTGAAGCTGCGTCTGGTTGAACGCTCTGGAAAACAAAACCACAGAAGCCAATATTCAATCCCCATTTATAAATTAACATGAAAACAATTGACAACAGTATTGTTACATCTGAGTTCAACAGAGAGGAAGTGAGCGGGAGCAAATAGGAACTGGCAAGTCTGTGGTCAGTTTTACTTTTAATCTATACATTAGGTCACCATGGTACTTATTTTGAGCTCACACATCATTCCTCAGTGCTTTCCTTAGACCATCACAGAACCGTAATGATTCAGGTAAACTGCTCAGAACCATGAATAGACAGCATTTAGGTAAAGTTCAGGTAATATCCACTACCTTCTAGTAGAGATTTTGTATTTTTCTTACCTTCAATAAGGAATACTGGCAGCTGGCGATGACCAGGCAGAACTGGAAGACCCAGAAGTCCTTGAAGCAGCCGTGGTTGAGGAGCACAAAACCCAGGAAGGAAACCAGGAAGGCCATGAAGACTGCAACTAGATTCTCCAGAACTTCCTGGTTTCTATTCCGAAACAACACATACAAAGACATCCACAGGTAGGTTAGGTTACAGTGGTGCATTCAGTAGGTTATTAGACATGCGGTATATCTTTGCTCATGAAGAGCGTCATTTCTGCACAAAACTGATGACAGGCAGACATTAAGGGATTGAATTACTGCTCAACTGATAATTTAACTGAAAAGACATGACACTTATTGATCAAACTGGAAGAAATGACACAAAAAATGACCAAATATGAAGTGATATTGATGGAAGGGATGTTCTGAAGGGTTTTCAAGCCCAGCACTGTTTTAGATTTAAAGAGACAAGACAACAAATGTCTAGTGACTGACATTCTTGTAGGTGAAATCAACTTTATCAGAATTTGCAATGTAGTTTAATTAATCAGTTTCACAGAGAAAATATAAAATATATATATTAGGGTTGTCAATCAATTAAAATATATAATTGCAATTAATCGCATGATTGTCCATTTATCTGTTCAAAATGTATCTTAAAGGGAGATTTGTCAAGTATTTAATACTCTTATCAACATGGAAGTGGACAAATATGCTGCTTTATGCAAATATATGTATATATTTATAATTGGAAATCAATTAACAACACAAAACAATGAAACATATTGTCCAGAAACCCTCACAGGTACTGCACTTAGCATAAAAAATATGCTCAAATCACAACATGGCAAACTCAAACCCAACAGGCAACAACAGCTGTCAGTGTGTCAGTGTGCTGACTTGACTATGACTTGCCCCAAACTGCATTTGATTATCATAAAGTGGGCATGTCTGTAAAGGGGAGACTTGTGGGTACCCATAGAACCATTTACATTCACATATCTTGAGATCAGAGGTCAAGGGACCCCTTTGAAAATGGCCATGCCAGTTTAACCTAAAAATCACAAGTTGCATTGCGTTAAAGAAATTATTGCCGTTAAAACAACAAACAAATTTGCGTTATTATCTCATTAACTTTGACATATATATATATATACAGTATAGAGAGATAGATAGATAGATAGAAATGTCTCTAATCTAAATATTTTCAGAGTTAATTTCCCAGCTGAATAATGTTTCTGATGTTTGCTTTCCAGACTTGGGACTTCCAAACGTGTGGGCACAACAGTGGAGAGAGTTTGCAGGCAGTTGTTTTCGTGTATTACCTGTCCAAAAGTGCAAGCAGGGTGAGTCGGTCATATAAAATGTTGATCCACTTCCCGGGAAACAGTTTGAGTTTGTAATAAATCTTCCTGCTCGGTTTCTCCTGAGTGGACGTCTCCGACGACTCATCCAAAGAGTCCTCCTCCTGATACACATACAAGCACACAAATAAATTAGACCCGCATGAATTCAACTTCAATAATACAGGAAACAGGTGATGTTTTCTATTGGCATGATTTCCCATGTAGGATCATTCAAAACACAGTCAGGATCATTATAAGTAGACAGAAGAATCTTTTTTCACGATGTGCAACACACACAATGGGGTGCATTAATGATTCAGCAGAGAGTCTGCGTTGTTTCAGCTTCAAAAACTGATCCAGGCAGCGTGTGTCACCCCTGCTGGTCTGCATCCAGCAGTGATGTAGACTGATTCAGGACTGCTCATTTGGCTACTGTTTCAAACAGCAGCAATGATATTTTATTCTTTATTTATACGGTTTGACAGATAAAAAACACTAATCTGATTTACTAGTTGGTTGATTATTATTCACAGGATGTCACACTCTGGGGACTTTGCCAATCAACTCTGTGATGTTAACAAGTAGAAATGCAAATTGAAAAAGGAATCAGCATTTTAATTTCCTTGTTTTTCTGAATTTGACTATTTTTTAAAAACTGTATTGACAATGTTGTTTATTAATCTATATTAAATCTATTTATTGATTGTTTGTTAATTGTCAATTGTTTTAAATTGTTACTTATGAATCCTTTTTTAATTTAACAATTGAATTTGTTATATTAAATTATATTATTATATATATTTATTAGAGCTGTCAAAGTTAATGCGATAATAACGAGTTAACGCTAATTAATTTCAAGTCATTCTATTTTGTTATGAAGGAGGCTAAATAACACTGCAACCTTACACTAAATTTTGGCTACACTAAATTAATACTCTTATCATGTTGATAAGAGTATTAAATACTTGACAAATCTCCCTTTCAGGTACATTTTGAACAGATAAAAAATATGCAATTAATTTGTGATTAATTGCGTTTAAATATTTTAATCAATTGACAGCCCTAAGATTCATATTATATTCTTCTATTAATTAATAATGACCTATATAGTTAAAGTTTTTTTATTTGTAAACAAACAGTTTCACTATTTCTCGCAAAAAAAAACACATCATGTGTATCCTTGAGCCCAAACAAACACGTTGAAGCATTTGTGTCCTCATAAAAAATTTACAAAACCAATTTTTGGAAGAATATGAAACCTACATTGTTTTCATCCATGTTTGCTTGCCAACAGCCTTCCTGTAAACTCCCTTTGTTGCCACATTGCTACATTTCTTGGCACGTTACCACCAGCCACTTTCGATTAGTGCACTAGAGTGCAACAATCGGGGGAACAGGGTATCATGTCACCCACGTGCACGTGGGTCCTTGTGAGCGTGCACAAGATACAAACCAAACAGTGACCCGCTTTAAAAAACATGGCTCTACATCAGGGGTGTCAAACATATGGCCCGGGGGCCAGAACCGGCCCGCCAAAGGGTCCATTCTGGCCCACTGGATGAGTTTGCAAAGTGCAAAAAACTTGCAGAGAAGGCATTAATTCCAATTTTTCAATAAAATGCACTGCTATTCTTATCTGGGGGTCGTGCTGTCCTGATAAGAGTAGCAGGCATATACGGGATGCACTATTATAGATTCCATGTGCTTACGTACAGGCTACATGACACAACACTGTCAAGCTACTGTGGAACATGTCTTTTCTTGTCTTTGTCAAAAAGGAGAAAAGTGGAAACAGTGTCAGGGACCAGTTCCTATTTCTTCACAGAGATAAATGGGAAGCCAGTGTGCTTGTTGAATTTACAGCACCTTTCAGTGCTGAAAGAATATAATATTCGGCGGCACTATCAAACTCATCATGGCGAAAAACACAAGAACTTGCCAGGAAAAGTGAGAACAGAGAAGATAAATTAATTATTGGAAGGTTTGAGGAAACAGCAGTCTGTTTTTAGTCGTAGCCGAGAGATCAACGAGACATCTCAGGCGGTTCATCATCTCTTTTGTAAATGGATGTTTCATTAATTGTGAATGTTTTCAGTATGTACTTTTACTTCTTTACACTAACAGAAAGGGAAAATTTGGAGGTGTTGTTATTTATAGGTTACTTGACATCAAATTGGACTGTACGTGGCCCATGAACTAAAATGAGTTTGACACCCCTGCTCTACATGGACTACTAGTGGTCAAAAACCCACAGGGTAGCTTTAAATAACCAACACGTTCTCCTCCCACCTTGTCACACACTGACACTTTGTCAGACCCATCGGTGTCACTTTTCAGTCAAAGTAAACACGTGCTTAATGTTGTGAATGAAACAAAAACACTTGCTTACAGGAAGATTAGGCAACAAAACCACTTAGTTAGGAAAAAGCAACATGGTTGGGCTTAAAACTACTACATTTTTACAGTGAAAATGTGACTTGACGTTGTGAACATGGGACACGAACGATCAACTGATTGTAAAGTGAAAGTGAAAAATAACGCACAGGACACAAACAGCGGTCTCTGGATGAAAGCCCTGTGTGGTTGGATGCATTTACATTGTAGTTAATGGAAAAGCCCAGTGCGACGCATACCGGAGCTAAAGGGTGCCGACGGCCGTGATAAAACGTCGGTATTGACGCTCTGGGAATGACAATGGGCTGAAATAACAGCATTTGAACACCATTTGGAAGATCCCTGACACCATGCTCCTATGCATCTGTATAGTTTCATAAACATGTCCTGTCTTTAGTCTTAGCAAATCATTGGTATGCAGAACTAGAAAGAAAAAGTGAAGGCAGATGGACACCTGGAATATCTCAGGGTGCGTCCTTCGTGGCCGAAGCCTGTGTGCAGGGATGATGCGTCGCTGGAAAGGGCAGTCAGCGTGACCGCCCGCCAGGCCGTCTTGACACTCCGAGTTGGAAGAAGTTGACAGCAGGTCACTGAAGACACACACACACACACACACATACACACACACACACACACACACACACAACAGGCTGATGTTAATCTGTGGAATAAACCTGATTACATGGGCAGTGATGATAGTTTAAGGTCAAATGAAGTGGTAGTGGAAGATAACATGGAGGTAGACAAAGCAGGAAAAGGAAAAATGGGGGATGAAAATATGGTAGAAAAAAATCATATGAGATGATGATGATGATGATGATGATGATGATGATGATGATGATGATGATGATGATAAAGAGGGGGAGGAAAAGATTTGACAGCAGTACCACATGTTGCCAGTGATGAGCTCTGCTCCTAGCGGCAGGTTGAGAGCTCTCTCTGCATACAGCTTACGAGGCCTGTCTCCTGGTGAGGACAAAAACACACAAACTCGTCAGACTATCTCTCTTTGGATGAGTAATGTGCAATAACTGACATCCAGCTGACGAGTACCAAAATCTATTATGTGGGATATTTCTTTTTTTTTTAGCGCTACAGACAGACATCCGAGACTGAACCATAAATGAACAACTGAACAGATGAACAGCTTGGAGCCAATCCAGAAAAATGTCATTTAATCTACAAGCTTTTTGAGCTGTTTTCAAAAGTGAAGCCATCAGCTGCTGGCAGAGCCTTCCACACATACTGTGTATTTGTTCAGAAGATCAAAATATGAACAGACCATCCTAGCACAACAGACTCCTAAACTGTTGATGGATGAATTCATTTATTGTCTTTTTTACTGTTATTTTGCTGTGATTTTATAGTGCAGACACTGTGATGTCCAAAGCAAATTTCCCACTGGGACAATTAAATCGTTCTTATCTTAAAACTGATTAGGGACCCGTGCGACTGACTGTATTAACAGCACCTCATTATTGTTACATGTGACTCGTCGTAGTTTGTCTCTGGCACAAAAAAAAACATTATACAGTACATTTTAACTGTTATAATATGTAAATATGTAATTATTCAAGAGTGGCTGCTTACTGTGTACAGTATGGAAGGTGTAGGCATCTTCTTTGTTGGTAGCCTCTGGTCTGCAGATGACCTGCAGCATGGAGCTCTCCGACTGGGAGGTTTGCGAAGGCAGGGAGTCGTAGTCTGGATCCTTCTCTCGGTCTGTCTGTGGACTGCAGACAGGGAACATAATCAACTGGAGATCCTGGGTGGATGAGTGAATTCAGCTATGTGCACATGTGGGTGTACAGGCATGTGTACAGTACCTGTCAGGGGAGACTATTGGGATTTGTGTGGGTGGTGTAGCCTTTAGTGTGTCTGTAGGCAGACTGGTGGGTGGTTTGGGTCTCTCTGGTTTGTTATCCGTGTTGGTCTCTGTTATCGTCTCATCTTGCCTGGAGGTCACACTCAGATTCTCTGCGAACAAACAAATCAAATGGAAATTGGTTTTATTAAAATAACAGAAACTGGAATTTGTTTTTAGAAAAAGTAAATGTAAAGTCCCAATTCACATTTAGGCTATTTACCTTTAAAATGTTACCATTTGCATGTGTTTAAAGCTGCACTAATCAATATTTTTACGCAATAAAAAGAGTTCCTAATTGTGATGAACCCACAGAGAATTATACAGTAACCCGACTCTGCAGTTCCCCTCAGCTCTACAGGAAGTTTGAGCTTTTTTAAGATAGTCTTTCAGCTTTTTTTAGATAGTCTTTTAGCTTTTTCTTGCTAGTCTTTCAGCTTTTTTACTGTAGCTAGTCTTTCAGCTTTTTCTAGCTTTAGCTCATTGTTATTGATTTAAGGCTCATATCTTTACTGTTTTGGTTCAATCTCACCTCTCCCAAGGGCAGGCAGCTGTTTTCAAAGAAAAATGACTGCATGCTAGCTGCACATCCATCACCAAAGCAGACAAAGTTAGAGACTAGCTGGTGAACACAGTGGAGCATTTAGCAAGCTACGAGGTCAATGAAGTTGATGGATAGACCAAAAACAGAGCTAAAAGGAGGGTGAGAATTGGACTTGTGCATGTGCAAATTGGCAACTGTTTCCTAACATGTTTGCCATATTATTGTAATAAGGCATGCTGTGCTTACAGCTTGTTCAGCTACAAACTAAATTAATGCAGATTCAACCAGAGCAATCACCATTTCAACTATATTAAAAGTCTACAAGCCCACTAGCTGCTACTACAAGTTGTGCTGCTCCATTTATCCCATTTGACCCAAGTGATTTATACCAACTGAGTGACCGCCTGCCCAGCATTAGCATCCTTAGAGCCTAGCGGGGCTACAAACACCATAATAATTTGAACTAAACAGAATATAATGTTTAAAATGAATGCATTATCATAACATATCTACTGTATATTAGTTTAGTATTAATATGGAGCTTTAAAGGGGAACACCACCTAAATTATTTTGTTATTTCCATGGCCTAGTAAAGTTCAGTCAATATGTGTGAACATGAGCTACTCTCTCTCAATAGACAATGAATGGGAGACTGATTTTGTGGACCCATCGAATGTTTTCTTGTTTTTTTATACCCAAATGAGCTTTATACGATTGTAGGGTAGTTAGTTGTGAAACATAAAATGTACCCATATACACCCCTTTAGGTGCTTTCAGTGTCATCTCGAACATCTCTCCCTATTCATTGTCTATTCAGCAGCTCCACACTTTATACCCCATCCCAAGTTTGAGGTTTAGCACTCTTTTTTTGGACTTTGGAGAGGACTGTTTATGTTTACTAATATTTTTTTTTGGACTGTCTTAGACCATAGGAATAACATGTATGAAATTTGAAAATGGCCGTAGTTCCCCTTTAACCTTACACAGCTGATGGTGGGACCATGCACCAAGAGCAGCGGTAGAAATTTATTACAGGTAATAAAACAATACTGACATTGCACTCATGTAAGCACTTACATATAAACGTCTGCATTAACTCTGAACCTATAAAACATGTAGGTAAAGGAGATGGAGGTAAAAGAACAGTGCTGAGATTCACCTTCCTCAGCAGCTCCCACGTCCTCTTTGCGTTCTGACCCCTCGTCTTCCTGTGTGCTGGCACCTCCCGCTCTGGTACTTAGGGACCCCAACAAGGAAACAAACTCCAAGAAGTTGGATTCGTTGGGAATCTGGCCCTCCTTCGCTTCCAGATCTGACTTGGAACTGGTCATGGTCTGACAAAGAGACAAATGTTTGTATGTATGAATGGACAGATGGCCGGAGATAACTAGAAACAGAGACGGAGCTAAACTGCCAACATACTGTGTTATGTGAGCGGTCTGAAAGCAGCACTGCATCTTTCCCGCTGTCCATGCTCAGCCCGCGGATGTGAGTCCTTCCCCCGGGCCCGTAGCGGCCCAAAGCTGGCGGCAGGCGCAGGAAACCTTGTGAATCCACATTAGGATCCAGAGGATCTGTGTCGTCGTGGTTGGAGTGGACATCGATACCGGATGAGCTGTTATCATTGGTCATCTGCGGACTCGGTGTGCTGTCATCAGTCAACTGCACACCAAGATGTTCCTGCTCTGGATCTGGACACTCCAGTGTGTTGGACTCAGGAGTGGTTGTTTCTCTACACAGGTGAAACTCCTCACTTGGGCTCGCTGTCTGGTGATGTTTCGGGGTAGTGTCGTCCTCTGAGCCAGCCGCATCTCCTCCCTCATCCAGCTCCTGCTTCTCCTTCTCAGGGGAGTCGAAGGTGATGACGGGGATCTTGATGTGACACTCGCCTGCATCCTTCTGAGCCTAGTAAGACACACACACACAAACACCTCAGACATAAACCTGTTCATATAGGTAACAATCTTACCATGAGCAGCATTCCTAGAGACATGAAGTTAAACATCAGGGCAGGACATTGCAACCCTGTCTCCTACAAAATTACGTTCCCGTACAACTAAACTGCATTCTCAATTACGTTTTGAGGGAAACATATTTTCTTCTGGATTACAGTTGCAGTTTTAAACAGTTTTAAACACGTGGTTAACATTGTAAATTGAAACACAACAAAAAATAAAACAATACTACTTAGTTATGTTTAGGCAACAAAACTACTTAGTTAGGTTTAGTAAGAAAATGTCATGATTTGGCTTGGACACGAACAGTGGTCTACTGGGTTGGTTTGTTTGTTTGACCCATCCATCCCTCCCTCACACCCGCCACTAGCGGACTTTCTCGCTTGTTATACTTGTTATAACAATCTGACTTTCATAGAGTGCTACAGAAAGTCGTAAAACCCGGAAATGAGTCAGCATTTTAGCACTTCCGGTTCATCCAAAATGATTCCTACCTGTGCATTCTCCAGAAGGCTCTGCTTGACACTCTCCTCCAGCTGAGCGGCAGTCTGGGGGTCACAGCTCATGGTGATGATGATCTTGACTGTGTCGCTGTCGTCCAGGTGAGCCGACACCGGCCTGGGGCCAGAGTTGTCGACCAGAACCACTTCAATCTCATCAGAACAATATGTCTCCTCCACTGGCTCAGCCTGAGAGACAAGAAGGATTTCATGATGTACAAAATACTCACAATGCAATGATAGTTTTATTAGTTTCTATTAAGACACTCTTCAAATTCAAACCTCCCAAATACTCCTGGGAGGAGGTCTACCTGTGCAGGAGGTTCTGCGATGTCGATGAAATCGTCCTGGCGGTCCTGGGGAGTTTCCAGTGAGTTATTGTTGGCATCCGGGGACTCTTTTAGCCCCTCACTCTCTTCCTCACTCTCATCTTCACTTCCCTTGGAGGGAGGGAGACCTTCATCAGCTGTTTCCCGGTCTGCAGCCTCTTTATCCTCGCAGTCTTCTAGTCTGTCCTGCTCTGAGTCTTTCTCTGCTGGCCTCTCCTGCTCTGACTGCTCTCTGTTCGTCCCTGCCAAAGAGCTCTGAATTTCCATTCCTTCTTTCACAGCTACAGTTTCAATTATTTCCGCGTCCATTTTCCCTGTCCCACCCGCAGATCCAGGCCGCATCTCTTCTCTTTCAGCTCGGGACGGGGTCCTCTGCTGGGCCTGCAGCAGGGGGGCGGCCTGGTCCGGATTGGGGCTAGAGAGGTCATCTGGTGAAGGGCTTGGGTGCAGGCCTACCTCCAGAGGCCTCTCCTCTGCAGCACTCTCACCCTGTCCTGGAAGGAAAGGAAACGCAAATTCAAATTGTTTATTTAAAGAGAAATATTAATAGGTCAATAGGTCAATCAATTAAAATATTTAAACGGGATTAATCGCATGATTGGCCATAGTTAATCGTGAATTAATCACACATTTTTTATCTGTTCAAAATTTACCTTCAAGGGAGATTTATCAAGTATATAATACTCTTATCAACATGGGAGTGGGCAACAACAGCTGTCAGTGTGTCAGTGTGCTGACTTGACTATGACTTTCCCAAAACCACATGTGGTTTTTCCTCACCACTGGAGTGTCATTTTGTTATCAGTATGATATGGTTGGATTCCTCAGGTTTTTTAGTTTCATATGATACCAGTATCTTCACTCTAGCTTTAAAACTGAGCCCGCTACAACCTCTGAAAGATTGATTACGTTTAATAATGAGTGGCGTTAAAACAAATTTGCGGTATTGCATTATTATCACGTTATAACTTTGACAGCCCTGAATATTAATAAAACTTCTCTAATCATAAAATGCCATCAAAATATTGTAGTCTCTTATTTGTCTCCAGCAGTATTTGCCAGTGACAGATAAATATCTTCCCATTGCAATCAAATGAAAAGCAGAAGGGAGACCAATCCTGCTGCTATTAATAACAGTAACAGTTTGTTTAATTTTTGTAGTCAGCTGATGCATAATTTCACAGCATTTATATCCCTTTTTTACAATAAGCTGACTTTGTTCTGACTAACCACCAGTGCATTAGGTCATACATTTACTGGAAGCAGTCAGCTGGCTGCTAGTTCTGTGCTTATCTGAGCATATTTACGGCAATGATGTGTTTGCAGAAAAGGAAGTTGTCTATCTACATTGTCTAAGGAGCCATCGAGTGCATTAGGGAAGAGGAACAGAGTTGGCTTCCAGCACAGATTGATCCTGACGATAAACTACACAGAACACTTGTTCCCCCAAATGACATGCAAGGCCTCAGTAGTGACAAAAACTAGAGATTAATTCATGATGGCCTCGGGGTTAAATGTTGCGCTGCGAGTGACTGTCTTTGTACATCCTGTCTTCATGGCAGAAGTGTATACGTCACAAGTGTCATTTCTATGTTTCATCTCTGTCAATGGACTTTCTAGCCTTCCAATCACTCAAAGCGCTTTACACTATGTCAACATTCACCCATTCACACACACATTCATGCACTGATGGCAGATGCTGCCATGCAAGGTGCCAACCTGCCCATCAGGATCTAATCTAATCATTCACACACCGATGGCACAGCTTTCGTGAACAATTTGGGGTTCAGTATCTTGCCCAAGGACACTTCAACATGCGGACTGGAGGAGCCAGTGATCAAACCGCCGATTTTCCAATTGTACGAGCCGCTCTATCACTGAGCCACAGCCACTCCGATACTGAGTCTCTAGAAACTGATGGCTGATAGTAATATTTCTGCAGGCG
This sequence comes from Sebastiscus albofasciatus, assembly GCA_916701655.1. Taxonomy (NCBI): domain Eukaryota; kingdom Metazoa; phylum Chordata; class Actinopteri; order Perciformes; family Sebastidae; genus Sebastiscus; species Sebastiscus albofasciatus. The sequence goes on from CAKAOI010048283.1 coordinate 56,633, forward strand.
ATAGGGAATGTCAGCAGCCAAACTGACTTAACAAACGTTAATGGACATCAGCAACATGTAATCTAATGTTTGAAATACAAATGCAGAGAAGAACTTTGTTCCCTATTTCTTTTGACTCCACTATTCTTTCTTATTCCCTCATCTCAGCAAAAAAATATTGAAGGGATAGTTTGAGTGTTTTGGAGTGGGTTTGTATGAGGTACTTATCCATAGTAGGTGTATTACCTACAGTAGATGACGGTCGGCACACACCCAGCATCGAGAAACAGACAGGAGCACCGGAGCAAAGCAATACGGTGCTGTGGATGGGGACTGCAAAAAAAACTTATTTTAGCTACTTAAAAGAAAGGCGCACCTAAACAAATGTATATCTGTTGAAGTGTACGCTATATTTAGAATATTTTCCGACGGGGAACTGAACTGAAAATTAAATGTATACTGTTTTTGTCAACTGAGCCTGCTGGCTTTGAAGAGAGCATAGATATGTTTCACTTTCAGTTCAGTTCCCTGTCGAAAGGTGAAAGAAAAAAGCGGTCTGATGGCAAGATAAAGCGGTGAAAATATTCGAAATATAGCGTACACTTGAACGGATATTATTTATTTTAGGTGAGCCTTTCTTTTAGGAGGCTAAAAATATGTTTTTTCTGCTGTCCCCATCCACAGCACTGTATTGTTTTGCTCCGGGGCCAGTGCTCCTGTCTCTTTCTCGAAACTGGGGGCACGCCAGCCGTCATCTACTGTAGGTAATACATCTACTATGGATAAGTACCTCATACAACCCCACTTCAAAACACCCAAATTATCCCTTTAATATATACATATCGCAAGAAAACTACTGTACCAGGGTTAAAATGTGGCTAGACAATTAATACCATACATTTAGAGAACATTTGTAATATATTCCACAATATTGTACAAATATGAGTGAAAGATATACTGGGGAATTGGGTGGGTTAGGATGACATACTGTGCATGGATTATCTCGGCTCTTTTTCCCTCTATTTTGTCGTCATTACTGTTCCTATGTTTTTCGCCTACTGTTTGTTTTTGTCATTGGACGTCATTTATAACAGATCCTTGGCTTTATATTTGCTAAACCAAGCAACAGCTGAATCATTAGTATCTGAATGTGAGGCAAGCTACATAAAAATATGTAAATTTACCCTGGGCAAACATGCAGCCAAACAAACGGAGACCGATTTTCCACAGGCAGTAAACAATAAATCAGATTATGCATTTTTACCTCATTTCCATATAAGGTAACAAGCCATGCTGACTTCCAAAGCACAGTCTTTTCATAGGAAATTTCACAGGATATAAATTAGGTCAATTAATTATTTTAAAATGCACTCAGTTGTGCATAACAGCATCTAAAGATGGGTGACAAATTAAAGGAAAAAACAACATGACGTGTTTTAGTAGCTTTTGACATAGAGTCTCTGAAACTCCACTGGACAGGTGAACACTATTCATTCAAAATATAGTCCCTTTTTTTGTGTTTTGATAATGGTAGTAAAGAGCGCTGTCTAACATCTCTGTCCAAATTCTCCCATAGACGTTCAGTTGGGTTACAAGTATATTTTAGTACGGTCTGTGGTGTTAGGCCAGTCTTAAAGGGGAACTATGCTGCTTTGAAGCATCGGTGCTTCAGAGGTTGCGCTCCTGTCATGCCTGCCGTTACAAAGCAACCCAAACCAGCATGCTGTGATGGCAATGTTAATGAAGTTGCGGTAATTTAGCAGTAAAAGCCTCACTGATTAAACTAAACGAAGTCAAAACAAAGACAAATGTATTTCCAGCACCATAAATCCCTCTGAGTAGCTTTACTGCTTTTAGTGAGGAAAATCTGTTATGGCCATTTTCAAAGAGGTCCCCTGACCTCTGACCTCAAGATATGTGAATGAAAATGGGTTCTATGGGTACCCACGAGTCTCCCCTTTACAGACATGCCCACTTTATGATAATCACATGCAGTTTGGGGCAAGTCATAGTCAAGTCAGCACACTGACACACTGACAGCTGTTGTTGCCTGTTGGGCTTCAGTTTGCCATGTTATGATTTGAGCATATTTTTTATACTAAATGTAGTACCTGTGAGGGTTTCTGGACAATATTTGTCATTGTTTTGTGTTGTTAATCGATTTCCAATAATAAATATATACATACATTTGCATAAAGCAGCATATTTGACCATTCCCATGTTGATAAGAGCATTAAATACTTGACAAATCTCCCTTTAAGGTACATTTTGAACAGATAAAAAATGTGTGACTAACTTGCGATTAATCGCGATTAATTATGGACAGTCATGCAATTAATCGTGATTAAAATCGATTGACAGCCCTAATTTATTCAGATTTTTAATGGTTACTCATTTGTATCTCAGTCAAACCCAGAGAAAGATCAGCATTACCTTCCACAGTCTTCCCGTCATCTGACTTGGAACAGTCCTGCGTAGAAGAGAATCCAGAAACACCTGATTAACATTAGCACATAATGTAGGTCACAGTATTTTCTGCACTGTACGTCCATATTCTCAGGTTTCCATCATTTAATGGTCACTCACCACCCCAATCAGTCCCGGGTCGGTTTCAGTCTGTTTCACTGTCACCTGGATCACCGGACTGGTACGTTTCAGAGCCAACATCGTCATGGCAACACTGTCGGGGACTGTGCTGCTCTTCCTATTAGACAAAAACAAGAGAAGGGGGGAGAAATGAATGACGATGCGAAAGAGATAGAGAGATCGGGAGTCTATGGAAGTCAGTGCGTCACTTTCAGAAGAAATCATCCGACCTTCATTCCCAGCCTCTCATGTTTTGAATACTAAAATCCACTAATTTATAGGGATGAGGAAGCAGTAAAAATACGTGTGTCTGAGCTTGCTGTTTCATCTCTCCACAGGCAAAGAAATTTTAAAAAATCCAGTTATACAGGGAACAGGAAGTGATAGGTTTTTCTTTTATTAGTCCCTGTGCAGATCAAGTGTGTCAGAGTAGAGTGGCCGACTGAGGATCACTGACCTTCCCTCATTAGCTCACTCAGTCTTTGAAATGAAGTGGAAAGAGTCGACATCCCACTCTGAGACACTTGATCACAAAACCAATCAAATCTCAAAGAAAGAGAGGACTTAGAAAAACAGACACATACAGTGAGAGAAATATGAGACTAAAATGGTAAAAAAAGAGGACGTCAGAAATGGGAAGACACTCAATTATACACTTAGTATTAGTGGCATTATTCTAAAAGGATGTCTCAGGCCCAAATATAGGCCCTTCCCGTTATGCAGCAACATTTCTGTGCCCATGAACTACTTCCTCTTATTTTCTATAAAACAAGTCAAATATTTATAACAAATGTCTTAAATTATAGATTAAGGTCTTATTTATAACATAAACAAAGAATAATGCACATTACTTTATTTTTTTTACTTTACTGAGCTTGTTTTGGTACATGTGCTTGAATTTACCATGTCCCCAGTGCAAAGTAATCAACTTCTACAAGAATTATATGCCATCAAATTATAAAATATGCAAAATATTCTTTAATTAATGTATAGGCCATGTTAAACTCTCTCTCATTTTATATATATATATATGTTAGGGCTGTCAATCGATTCAAATATTTAATCACGATTAATCACATGATTGTCAACAACAGCTGTCAGTGTGTCAGTGTGCTGACCTGACTATGACTTGCCCAAAACTGTATGTGATTATAATAAAGTGGGCATGTCTGTAAAAGGGGGTACCCATAGAACCCATTTTCATTCACATATCTTGAGGTCAGAGGTCAAGAGACCCGTTCTAAAATGGTCATGACAGTTTTTCCTTGCCAAAATTTAACGTAAATTGTTAGCTCTATAGACCAATATAAACCAGTCTACACATAAGAATTATTATTTGAGTGCCTGAGATTGGTTTTCCCGACAGTTAAACATGTCACTATCAAAAAAAGATTGCCACTAAAAAAAGCTGAAAAATCCATCTGTTTTTTCAGAAGTCATGAGGCTGAAATGTTGCTGCATAACAGGAATGACCCAATAATGAAGTTGTATCATTAGTGATTTAGCCCTCTGGCCTAGATTTTGTAATGACTGCGGCAGGGGAGCAGCATGAGGAATAAGGAGCGATGTCAGTTTGTTGAATGTATATATGCTGTATATCTCTCTGAATGGCCTCCGATATATTATGAAAAGGTGAAACCTCTTCAGGATTTTTTTCAGCTACTTCAGATTGATCCCTCTGACTGTAGTTTCAGAATGCGTGTGAGGGTTTACCTGATGTTGGCGGGCAGGCAGGAGTCCGACGCATTACTTTTCTTCTCCGGAGCCTTGCTGAGATCAGAGAGGCTGCTGCGGACCACCGCCTCGCCCTCATCAAACATCACGTGCAGCCGATAGTTGGCCAGCTTGATGAGGATGAAGAAGACAGTGATGGAAGTGCAGTAGATGCTCAGAGCCATGGTGGTAGGGGGCAGGGCCTGTGGAGAGGAGAGGAGAGGAGAAGAGAGGAGCAAATCAACATCTCCACAGAATCCTGACTCCACTAGAACAGAGTTTGATTTAATGCTTCACACTGTAGCATGTCTTCTCATCTTATTGTAAGTAGGTGGAATTCTGCAAAAGGTAGAGCTCATTTCCAGCTGCACTTCCTCAAGTGTATCAGGCTCAGTGAACCACAAGATCTAATTTGATTAACTGGTGGATTCATGAGGTTTATTGATCCCCAGGGGAGGAATGGCCCATAGTGAAGAACAGGAAGATTAAAGACAAAGCCTCTGCATCATGCTGATACACGAGTCATACTGATCCGTCTTGCTGTGTTGAATATGGACAGTTATTTATGTCTGCAGGAACACATGTACTGTATAACCCAGTGTCGTTTTTGCTTACATTCAGTTGTTCCTCAACTTGCCATTGTTTATCTTGTGCCAACTGTTATGTGCGACCTTCAGATAAAATTGCTAATGAACTTGAAATTTGAAACAGCTCTCCCAGAGAGCCTGTGTTGTTTTTGCAAGGGAAGCAGTGGGTGTTTCCAAACAGACTGTGAAAAATGTCGGCAGCAACATTGTAATATAGCTTTGGTGCCAAAGCTTTTAAACGTCTGAGCTGTCACTCTCACATCAGAATCTAGAACTTTGCCTCACTGACTCTCATTAAAGGTATAACATTCAAGAATTAACTAAAAACAGGACGCTTCTGGATGTCTGCAAACAGCCTTTGGGCCCCAATAACAGCGCAGAGGGTGTATATCGCCGCTTTGTCACGCCCCTTATTTCTAATACTGACTCACAAGTCCCCCTTTAACTCTGTCAGATTTAAAGCGGCCATATTTCACTGATGAGAATGGGTTGTGTTATGTGCATGTGTTCCAGTGATCCTGTGCAGCTATGATCGGTGTATGTCTGTAGTTTGACGAGAGCAGCGCTGAGCCACAGCCAGCAGACAAAAAGCCTGAATTCATTCAAAATCTGACAACTCGGTACCTTCCCACAGAGTTGTGTGGAGATAGTTGTGTGTTTTAGAACGTAACCGCCGGGAAACAATCAGAAAATAATGTTTTATTTCTCCGATTTGCTGCTTTGTTCTCACTAACGCCGCTCCCTCTCTTCAGTCACTCTATAACTCGCTCAACCATTGCTGCACTCTCTCTCTCTCAGCTAGTTGAGCTGTGGAGGTGAGGCCAACTTTGAATGTGGTGTGTTTACAAACAGCAACCGACAACAGTTATTATATCTTTAATGGGTGGCTAATTTGGGGTTATCATTCAGAACCTGCAGTTCCTACTAATTAAACCCTGGTTTGGTGTGTTGAGACTGGAGAGCAGAGGTGTGGGGAGCAATCACATCACATAATCTGCAATATCTAGTGTAGATAAAACTGGTGACTGATAAACCTCTGTTCCATATAAATGTTATTGAGGAATAGAAACACAGTTAAAGTTGTTTCTACACATGCAATAACAGAAAAGCTGCCATTGATCTACCAGATCATTAAGTCAGCCGATTAGTCTGTTGTCAGGCTATTAGATAGGCTTTATCAGTCGCTGTAAGCCCCATAGATATGGGTCAATAGGGGCCTACTACACCCATTAGTAGGTTCGTATCATCTATTCACATGGTAGATCACCGAAAGAAGGTATAAAAGAACACGACAGCGACCTCTAGCGACTGTAGTAATTATGACAGGAGTGGACAAAAAACACAGGGATTTCACCAGAGTTCACATCCAACAAATAATGAACAATGTGTAGTTGTATTAGCGTTTGTATTTATTTTAACCCAGAAACACTGTGTTTTTCCCTAATCTTAACTGTTTTTTGTTTTTTTGTCTAAACCTAAAGAAGCCTTTTTGTTTGTGACATTTCATTCAGTTTTACAACATGTTAAAACACATAAGTTTCACTTTCACTTTTACAACGTAGTAGACGTAGTAGGCCCCTAATGACTCGCATATATGGTGCTTATAGTGACAGATAACAAACACTCTCTGCCAAGACACCGATAACGCCTATTTAATGGCCTGAGTTGAATGGGGTGATGAAGTAGTCATCCTTTTCAGTATGACTGTTGTTGCCATCATACTTCATCACAGATAAGGTCAAGATGCTTGACCCACAGCAGCAACTCTTCCCTTCATTCATTCATACAACCATCCTGTATTACTATGCCTGTATCATTTTGAAACTGAGGTTTTTCTTCCTCAAGATCTCCTGTATCTCCACATATCCAATAAGGTAAACAAATCTGTAACAAATCCCAGATGGAAGTTCCTCAGTCAGGATACTATCACTGTGAGTATTGCAGCCTGTGTTGCACCTATTTTCAAAGGCCAAGACATGAAAATATCACAGTTTCACACCTCCTGTGCGCTCCTATACTGCCCCATCCAGGAGCAGCCATGCGTTCCTTAACTGTTTTTTTTTTGCCTAAACCTAAAGAAGCCTTTTTGTTTGTGTTCAAAACTTGACATTTCATTCACTTTTACAACGTAGTAGTAGACGTAGTAGGCCCCTAATGACCCACATCTATGGTGCTTATAGCAACAGATAACAATACTCTCTGCCAAGACACCGATGACGCCTATTTAATGGCCTGAGTTGAATAGGGTGATGAAGTAGTCATCCTTTCAGTATGGCTGTTGTTGCCATCATACTTCATCACAGATAAGGTCAAGATGTTTGACCCATAGCAGCAACTCATACCATCATCCTGTATTATTATGCCTGTATCATTTTGAAACTGAGGTTTTTCTTCCTCCAGAGCTCCTGTATCTCCACATATCCTACAAGGTAAACAAATCCCAGATGCAAGTTTCCTCAGTCAGGATACTATCACTGCGAGTATTGCAGCCTGTGTTGCACCTACATTTTCAAAGGCCATGACATGAGAATATCACAGTTTCACACCTCCTGTGCTCTCCTATACTGCCCCATCCAGGAGCAGCCATGCGTTCCTTAACTGTTTTTTTTTTTTGCCTAAACCTAAAGAAGCCTTTTTGTTTGTGTTCAAAACTTGACATTTCATTCACTTTTACAATGTAGTAGTAGACGTAGTAGGCCCCTAATGACCCACATCTATGGTGCTTATAGCGATAGATAACAATACTCTCTGCCAAGACACCGATGACGCCTATTTAATGGCCTGAGTTGAATAGGGTGATGAAGTAGTCATCCTTTCAGTATGGCTGTTGTTGCCATCATACTTCATCACAGATAAGGTCAAGATGTTTGACCCATAGCAGCAACTCATACCATCATCCTGTATTATTATGCCTGTATCATTTTGAAACTGAGGTTTTTCTTCCTCCAGAGCTCCTGTATCTCCACATATCCTACAAGGTAAACAAATCCCAGATGCAAGTTTCCTCAGTCAGGATACTATCACTGCGAGTATTGCAGCCTGTGTTGCACCTACATTTTCAAAGGCCATGACATGAGAATATCACAGTTTCACACCTCCTGTGCTCTCCTATACTGCCCCATCCAGGAGCAGCCATGCGTTCCTTAACTGTTTTTTTTTTTTGCCTAAACCTAAAGAAGCCTTTTTGTTTGTGTTCAAAACTTGACATTTCATTCACTTTTACAATGTAGTAGTAGACGTAGTAGGCCCCTAATGACCCACATCTATGGTGCTTATAGCGATAGATAACAATACTCTCTGCCAAGACACCGATGACGCCTATTTAATGGCCTGAGTTGAATAGGGTGATGAAGTAGTCATCCTTTCAGTATGGCTGTTGTTGCCATCATACTTCATCACAGATAAGGTCAAGATGTTTGACCCATAGCAGCAACTCATACCATCATCCTGTATTATTATGCCTGTATCATTTTGAAACTGAGGTTTTTCTTCCTCCAGAGCTCCTGTATCTCCACATATCCTACAAGGTAAACAAATCCCAGATGCAAGTTTCCTCAGTCAGGATACTATCACTATGAGTATTGCAGCCTGTGTTGCACCTACATTTTCAAAGGCCATGACATGAGAATATCACAGTTTCACGCCTCCTGTGCTCTCCTATACTGCCCCATCCAGGAGCAGCCATGCGTTCCGTCACTGCATGCAGGGAAAAATACTGCGACAGTGCTTGTTTTCTATATAGCCTAGTATATCCCTCAATCAGACAATGAGGTGATGATAGATTCTTTCAGAGCCACCGCACGTTTATCCAAGGATGGATGCAAGTGCGCATGAAAAAAAACGTCACCTATGGTACCACCTCACACCCCCTTCGTGGCCTTAAACGTCATGTTCAAACTCACCAGATGGAGAGACAGGGGCAACATCAGGAGAAATATCCACAGATAGAGGTGGCAGGAGTTGTTGAATTTGTTCTGGTCCGGGTCGTGGTACCAGCCCCCGGTCACAGATGCCCAGACTCCCTGACGCAGGGTCTGCACAACCTGGGAAACCATCTCTCCTCCTCCTCCTCCTCCTCCTCTGTCCTCCTCCTCTCCGCTCAGGTTGGACGGGCGGATGATGCTGCTGCTGCTGCTGCTAGGCTACAATGGAAATGATCTCCTCTAATGCATGCTACTGTCGCTACGCCTCCATGTTGGGGCGATACAGCACGTCTCCTGAGCCTTCTCTCTCATGCCTCCTCGGTCTTCCTCGGTGTTGTCCTCTCGTCTGCCTTTTTTTCCCATCCCAATGTCGATTCGTCCATTGCTGCTGCTGCGGTCCTCATCTTGTCCTGGTCGTCTCTCTCCTTCTCCCTCTCCTCTCGAGCTGACTCCTGCACAGATGCGCAGCTCTGACTCTCCTCCCCTCCTCCTCCTCTCCTCCTCCCTCTCCATCCTTTCCTATTATGATTCGCACCTTCACTGTTTATCTGCTGCACACTCACACGCAACCAGGCGGTCTTTAGGATCAAAATCAGTCACACATTTAAGCCACATTGTGCGTAATATGTAGGCTATACTGTTGACTATATAATATGCAAGTCTACTGTATGTATCCACGTGTTTATAGTATAGTTAGGCTATATGCTTAGAGGTAACGTATGAGTGCATGCATATGTAGGTTTCAATGTATATGGATACAGTCATAAGCCTACAATAAGATATGATTATAAATAGGCTATATTATTATTATTATTATTATAAGCCTATAATACTATCTATAAATTACTTATAAGCTATTATTACTAATAATACAACAACAATAATGATAACAATAATGTAGCCTATTTATTATTATTATTATTATTATCATAGGCTTATAATAATATCTATAAATTACTAATATAATATTACTACTACTACTACTAACAATAATAATAATATAGCCTGGTTATTATTATTATTATTATTATATTAATATTATTATTGTAGGCCTACGTTTATGTTTCAGGCTATATGGAATTGTTGTCTTTGTCCAGGAGTATGTCTATGTCACCCATCTACTTGTACATTTGTCTGTGTAGGCTAAACTGAGCCAGACTACAGAGTCAAATTACCTGTGTTGCCTAAATACTTGGCATAAATAGCAGTAGCCTAGAAGTAGTTGTCATATTTTCACTTTAAAAAAAAATATTTTCTTGTTCACATGACTGGTGTTTGGAGGGGAGTATATGTGTGTGTGTGTGTGTGTGTGTCATGTTATGGTCCACTATTCCCATAATGACCCTGAAGGCGCGCTCTCCTCTCCTCACACATTCCTCTGGTAGCTCCTCCCTCCTCCCCCTACTGCTGCGGCGGTCACGTGTCACGCCATCCACCAATCAGAGGGCTCAGCCAGCAGCGAGAGCAGCAGCATAGTGATGTGTCTGTCGCAAACGATCCGGTTCAAAGAGCCGACTCTTTTAAGTGACCGATAAGAGCCGGCTCCCGTCCGAGAGACGTTTTTTTTTGTCTTTTTTTCTTTCTTTACTTAATTCAAGGCAGAATGATAGGACGATCTTCTCCACGCCACGGGCACTCCATCAACTGACTGTGACTGAATGTTGTGTTAATGACACCCGTGTGACCAATCAGGGGATGACAGACAAGGATCATACCATCAAACAGGGAGGGGCGGGGGTGCACGGCGCGCTGACAGTCTACAGGTACAGAGCAGGAGGGAGAGGAGGAGAGAAAGAGAGAGAGGAGTGCGGTGTGAATCAATGCTGATCCTAGTGTTGGCTTTTCCTGCTTCAGTCCCGCTGCTTCAGCCTCCAGGGGGACAGCCTCCTGCTTCAGTCTCCAGGGCTGAAGCAGGAAAAGAAACGTTATCGTCTCCGACCGCAGCCGCAGGGAGACACAGGCACCCGGTCAGAGACGATAACGTTTCTTGCTGCGGAGCCCCATCACTTCACAAGACACGGGAAACCTCTTGGTCTGGAGGAGCTGCAGCATTTATTTCTGCACAAACATCCACTAGATATTCTCAGAGCTACGAAGTTTTCTGCAGTGTGTAGTGTGCGAGCGTGCACATGTAGAGGTGGAGCGAGATAGCAAGAACACCTGCGGTGTGTGAGTGAAGGCAAGCAGGCAGAGGAGCAGAGTACAGCAGAGAATTCGGCCACATGCAAGCGTGCATATGCGAGTGCGCATGGGAAACTGGTAGATTTATATGTGTAAAAAGTTACAAACAATCCTTTTAAGTGATATATGTTGTTACGGTCCCTGAGTGACCGTTCGTTATGGTTGTTTATATTGCTGTGCTGCGCTCTCCTTTTTGCTCTTTTGTTTTGGTGCGCTCTGCTGTCCCTCCGCTCCAAGATGACGTTACATCTAGGGGATCCCTTTTAGGGCCACGCCTCCGGACCACCCTCAGATGGATGCCCTGAGTTTCCCGCAGTTTGTGGTCCTGCCTCTGATACGTCACCGCTGATTATCCAATCACCAGCCGGCTGTGCTGCGTGTAAAGATTTAAAAGCCAGCTGTGACTAAACTATGGCGGACAGTGATTACCATTGATCTGTCCCCGTGCCTCTCGATTGTTGTGTGAAATGTTAACTAGAATATTGTGTATAGGTCCAACTGGAGTCAGTGGACTTTAGATTGTTGGATTGAATGTTAACTAGTCTGAGGTTCTTGTTTGTGTTTATATTACTTTGTGAGTAGAGCAGTGGTTTAGTTGTCTGTTTTGTTAGGGATTATTCAGGGCTAGGGTGTATGCCTTTTGTTTTCTCCTTTTCGGCCACCCAAAACCCTTGTTTTTGGTTATTATAATTCAAACTATTGTGTGCTTTATTTTGCTTTAATTTCAAATCAAGGCAATAAAACAAGTGATTGCCTGATAACACCGGCTGCATGTTACTTCTTTTACCCCTACACCAACTCTGGGTTGTAACATATGTGCACACATACTAATCATAGGTAAAAACAGCGCTAAATTTGGCTGAATTATAAAAGGCAGAAGTGGTAAAAAAAGAAGAGCCGTTTGGGAGCCGAAAGAGCCGGCTCTTCTTGGTTGAGCTGAGCCAAATGATCTGGCTCACTAAAGAAGAGCCTGAACTCCCATCACTAGCATGGAGCAGCAGCGTCCCCTCAGATCCTCCTCCGTCTCCTACAGCCACTCACTCTCTCTCTCACTCACTCACTGCTGCTGGGACCGACTCATTATAGTCTGGCGACAAACAGGCGATGGAGGGGGGTTGTTTTGATTAAAGTTGACGGGATTTTTTTTCTCCACGTTTTTTTATTCCCCGCATTAGTTGCGTTGAAACCCCGGGATGTTACATGTGTTTTCTGAGTCTTCAACAACAACTTTTTTCTTCAACTTTTCCCCCTGAAGGAGAAACACAACTTTAGTAGGAATGACCGAACTTAAGGCTGCAACTTTTTTTCCTGACCTATGCTAAGCTAACCGGCTAGTTGAAAAATCTTCTTAAAAGCCCCACAAACAACACCGCGGATCTCGGTGACTAGATTACGATTTACGGGCGTCTTTCGAGGAGAAACTTCCTCACTTTTATCCGGTTATCCGGAGTGGACAGAGCAGGTGCACCTCTCTCTCTCTTGCGGCACTACTAGCTCCATCTGTAGAGAGAGCTAACTTTAGCTTGTTGGCATTAGCATAAAGCAGCAGAAGACTATGTTGTCATGGTAGCAGAGAGTATTTGAGATGTAAAGATATTAATTGTTAGTGTTATATCGCTATTTAACCCGTCAACACATACAGTGGTGACATTAGCTAACTTTAGCTAACTTTAAATAGCAAGGTGTTGACCCTCGGTACACTTTTTTACCGGAGTGGCGACGTGCGTAAAGTTACCGGGTTGTGGACGCTCTCTGTGGACACAGGGGACTTTGGACACGTTTTGTGGGCTGCTGCTGCAAGGAAATGTCCCCTCTTGTCTCCCCAGCTTGTCTCATAGATGTGACAGCATGAGGATTTCAAATATCTTGTTTTAAAGTTTACATTTTTGTTTTTAAAAAGCTCTGCGCACCCTCTATGGTGCCGCTACGGCCACCGAGAAATGGATGCATCGCAGGCCGCTTTCCCAAACGGTGAAGGGCGGCCGGGCGGCGGCGGAGGAGGAGGTGGTGGTGGAGGGACAACCGGGGATCATGCCTGGACAGATCCCCCCACAGTCCGGTCGTGGGCTCACTCCGCCCCGCTGTGCCCGACTCGCTCCCTGTGGACAGCCGCGTATGACTACGAGGCGAGCGGCGAGGACGAGCTCAGCCTCCGGCGAGGCGACGTGGTGGAGGTGCTCTCCAAAGACGCAGCGATCTCAGGAGACGAGGGCTGGTGGACGGGTAAAATCAACCACCGGGTCGGGATTTTCCCATCCAACTATGTCACCTACCAGCCAGCTATCTACCGTCTCCCTGCCACAAGTGGGTCTGTCGGGGCTAGAGAGCAAGTGCCCAGCTCTCCCGTCCAGATCCCCTTCAGTGAACTGTCACTAGAGGAGATCATCGGCGTGGGAGGATTTGGCAAAGTCTACCGTGGCACATGGAAAGATGAGGAGTTTGCAGTGAAGGCAGCCAGGCAAGACCCAGACGAGGACATCACAGCCACCGCAAACAGTGTTAAACAAGAAGCGAAGCTCTTCTCCATGCTGCAGCACCCCAACATTATTAAACTGGAGGGAGTGTGTTTGGAGGAGCCCAACCTGTGTCTGGTGATGGAGTACGCCCGAGGCGGGACGCTGAACCGGGCCTTGACCGGAAGGCGCATCCCTCCACACATCCTGGTCAACTGGGCCGTGCAGATTGCACGCGGGATGCTCTACCTACACGAGGAGGCCGTGGTACCCATCATCCATCGTGACCTGAAGTCCAGCAACAGTAAGCAAAACATTGAATTGTGTGTGTTTTTGAGAAAGATAAATTAAGATGAATAACCTCACTTTAGGGGAAAGTTCTCACCATCCACCTGTTGCACATGCAGCCTATCCTCCTATAGTTATTTATAGTTGTGTTAGTGTTAAGTAACTCTATAGCTTCTTATAAAACAGTTATTTGAAATCCCATCTACTCCAGACATGTCCACATGCCAACCTGTTGCACATGCAGCCTATCCTCCTATAGAATAGAATATAAAGCTTTATTGTCATTGTATTAAATACAACGAGATTCACAGTTGCCACTTCCGGTCAGTGCTTTAAAACAAATACTTGACTAGACTAAACTAGGCAGATAAAACATATAACAGGTAAAACACATACACAGTTATAAAGCAAATAAAAACAGGTAAAGTAGATGTAATAAATAAATATAGACAGAAGTGTTACACTAGAAGTATAAAATATAAAAAAATAGATGTAATGTAAACAGAGGTAATTGCACTTGTAAAATAGGTAGGGTAGATGTAATAAATAAAATGTAAACAAAGGTAGTTGCACTTGAGGTGGAAGCTGTGGTACCCATCATCCGTTGTGACCTGAAGTCCAGCAACAGTAAGCAAACAAATTGAATTTTGTTTGTGTGTTTGAGACAGATGAATGAACTAACTTTAGGGGAAAGTTCTCACCAATCCACCTGTTGCACATGCAGCCTATCCTCCTATAGAATAAGATAAATTACCTAACTTTGGGGGAAGGTTCTCACCAATCCACCTGTTGCACATGCAGCCTATTCTCCTATAGAATAGAATAAGTCAAGTCAAGTCAAGCCGAATTTATTTCTATAGCACATTTAAAACAACATGAGCTGACCAAAGTGCTTTACAGACATAGGCAGAATAAAAACAGGTCAACAGAGCAGACAACAAAATCTCACACATCCACAGACAGAGACCCAAGATAAAATCCATGAGTAAAAGACTGTTATAATGAGCGTTATAAAAGGCCAATTACTAATCACAATTCAAGAATAGAAAAGCTTTATTGTCATTGTATTAACTTGCAAATGCAGCCTATCCTCCTATAGAATAGAATAGAATAGAATAGAATAGAATAGAATAGAAAGCTTTATTGTCAAACTGGGACACATTTAGAATGTTAATGTTTAAAATTGTGAAATGGTATACATATTGTATATTTGTGACATCACAAATGGACAGAAATCCTGACAGCTTGTTTCAAATGCACATTTTCTGAATACAGGCTGTGTGTATTTCTCCATGGATTGACTGATTGATACTTTCACATTATTTATATAGCACTTCAATCTGCTTTATAATAAAAACAACATGAAAATATCACTTTTTTTTATAATATGGGACCTTTAAATTAAACTTAACACCTAAATAAGGAGGCAGCTGGCTGGAGGGAGATCACCAGGTGATCACCTGAAAGTTTACTTAGGCTACTGTTGGCTGTACTGTTTGTCATTTTCATTAAATATCGCAGAATAAATAGAAGAGAAAGCTTTATTGTCATTGTATTAAATACAACGAGATTCACAGTTTGCCACTTCTGGTCAGTGCTTTAAAACAAATACGTGACAGGTCCAAATGAGGCAGATAAAACATATAACAGGTAAAACACACACACAGTTATAAAGCAAATAAAACAGGTAAAGTAGATGTAATAAATAAAGATAAACAGAAGTGTTACACTAGAAGTATAAAATATAAAATAAATAGATGTAATGTAAACAGAGGTAATTGCACTTGTAAAATAGGTAGGGTAGATGTAATAAATAAAATGTAAACAAAGGTAGTTGCACTTGAGGTGTATATTGTATCAAGGATATATTGCACAGACAAAAATATTCACATTTGTTGTATTAATATTGCACACTAATAGTTATTTATAGTTGTGTGTTGCAGTTCAGGTTTGCTTGAGTAACTGTGTTAGTGTTAAGTAACTCTATAGCTTCTTATAAAACAATTATTTGAAATCCCATCTACTCCACACATGTCCACATGCCAAACCTGTTGCACAGATAGTGATTGTTTAATATCATATTAATGATATGGTTTACCTTGCGCTTATAGATTATTAGGAAAACACAGTTTTGCCATTACAGCCTAAATTAACATTGCTAAAAACTCATAATTCACATATATTTCACAACAGCATTGGTGCAGCACACTCAGTATGGATTTAAAGAGGCGTAAAAGGTCTGTGGGTGTATGAAGAGGTGGGGGATACCATCGAGAGGATGTGAAATAAAGAGTTTGCTCAGCTGGGCTTGCCCATACTCCCCCTTACTCACCCCCCTCAGCCTTTTAAAACACACACACACTCACCTTCCCAGCCCCCACTCCAATCCAAGCTGAAATGTTGTTCAAATAAAGTCAGTGATTTACCAAACACATAGCCAGACACACTCAGTCCACACTGTCAGGCCATGTGCTGAACCAACCAGAGCTAATACCAGAGGTCATAGGGTAAAAAAGAAGTAAGACAGAGAACTTAAGTATAATAATAGAGAAAAGCCATTCACTTCAGATGCAGGAATGTTTGCTTACTCATTAAGGAATGTCTGCATAGTTTCACAATTGCTGCAGCTGTTCATGTTTGGAAAAAATAAATTGGATTGAGTATTTGCAGGTCTCACCTTTGTGTGCAGTTGGAACTTGGTTCTGTGCTAGTTCCTCTTTGGACTGGTAACTGACAACAAGCCAGCAAACCTTAGTTTCCCAGAACTGAATAATGAATGGACAGGTCTCGATAAAGAAAAAGAGTCTGAGTCACATACCCACTGACACAGGCTACCCACTTTAATTCAGGTGTGTTTATGTGCGTAATATGACTCCTAACACTATTTCTCCCTTTGTGATCTGAGACTTATCAACCTGGGGCCATGTGGGGAGCAGTCTCGGGTGTACTGATGGCTGTTTATCTCCAGCTGTGAGAGTCAATGTGTGAATGTAGAGACAAACATGTGAAATGTACACAAACCAGACCCTCCATGTTCACCAGATTGAGACATTTTGATTGGATTTGAAAAAGATAAAGCTTTCCTCTCAGTGCTTTACGGACAATGTCAACACTGTCTCACGGCAGCTCGTTAAATAGTCACGAAATTGTATCTATTTGATTCGTGTACGTAGACACAAATTTCCCTTTTTTTTCCGGACACTCAGTCCGATTTTCAACAGCATATTTTTTCGTGCGTTTTCCTATGAATGTCCTGCAACACGTTACGCACATGTCAATTTCTGCTCCAGTCTTTTCAACATAAAACAGTTAGGTTTAGGAATAGATCGACTTGGTTAAGCTTAGGCAACAAACTACTTATCTAGGCTTAGGAAAACATTGTGGTTTGGGTTTAAATAACTCCGGAAGTACCGTAAATTAAGTATGGAAGTTATGTGACAAATAAATCAACTCAAATTTCATGCTGACCACCACAATTTATTTTTTAAATTTGTGTCTTTGTACACGAAGCAATACATTAAATTTTGTGACTATTTCATGAACTGCTGTGCAACTGGGCTGGATAATGAAGGGTCCTGTGTATGCCATGAACTATCTTTATACAAGTCAAACGCACATATGCCCAGTGATAATAACATTGATGCTGCAAACATGACGTATATACAATATAATCTAAGTTGATAAATGCCAGGAATAGTGAAAGCATGACAAAAAGTTCACAACTCGTCAACCCTCACAACTAATTTTATAGTCCACGTACTACATTCACAAAAAAATAGTAAAAGTAAATTGTGATGAATCTAAAAAACTCCTTCCAGACCTAATACCAGTAATTTAGAATATATATTGTAATGCAGTAAGTATGCATAAGAATAAAACTGATTCCCTCTCCAAGATGAAACCATCACATAGTTTTGAATGTGGACAATCAGTCATTGTGTCTGGAGATTTTTTTTTTAAACAATTTTTAACAAAACTTTGAAATAATGCATTTTATGTGCATATGATGCCAACAGTGTAGACAAGCCCAACCCTAAAAGTAGTCTTATTTAAGATGGAAGATTTGTGTTAATTATAGAGCAGATGGAGAGAGAGGATTTAACTGCCATTTAGACTGTTTAAGCTAATCGGATGTTTGGTGAACATACACAAACAAACTCCCCCGAACGGGCACAGTGCTGCGAACACAAGTCAGTGTGTTAGTCCTGCCACTTCACTGTGACATAGAGACAGAATTTAGCTTAAAATAAAGAGGAGAAATTTAAAATTAAGCTTATGAGAGACCATTCATAATGTGCTTATTGCAGTTCTAGGCTCTAGTGAAACCTGAGAACTCAAACATTTTACCTAAAGATTGTGGGCTAGTGGAATATGATTCAGTTTTTCGGAATTCATTCTTGATTTCTTGTTAACCTAGTTGTTAATTTAGCTGTTAACCACAAAATGAGACCAAGAAAGACATTGAATTCTATCAGCACCGTTACTAGATGCAGGTAGTTGCTCATCCCAGGGTCAGAAGTCTGACCATCTGCAGTCAATATACGGTCTTATCTAAATAAAGAGAGAAAGAAAGAAGCTGTATGTGTTTGCTTTGAGCCAGGGCAGTGAGTTCACAAAGGACTCTCTCCTACACACAAACACACAAATGGCACCCTGCGGTGTGTTGGGTTGTTTTCCCAGTAAAAACCAAGAATAATGCAGCTTAGAGAAGTTGTTGCATCTGCTGGTGAGGGACTGTCGTCTGTTTGTCTTGGCGTTGAGTGTGCGTCGGTCAGTCTAAAAGGATAAAAGGAGTGAGAATTATCTACACGGGGGGTTGATAGAAAATGGATACATTGCACATAAGTGGTTGTTAATCAGCAATCTGTCACTTTTTTTTTAATAATTAATGGGCAAAATGTCTGTTGGTGTGTCTGTGTTTCTATTTTGGTATATATTGTCAAGTTTTTTCACTCCAGTATTTGTCCTAAACCAGGACAGACAGACAGACAGGTACACAACTAAACTCCTCCACCTTCACTCAACTACTCGGACTGCCATTTATCAACTTGCAGTGTACACATGCTCCACGCAGACAAACATACAGCTATTTGATCAATGATTAGCCTGTAAAGTAATATGTTGGAAGTCAGCAAGATTTGTCCAATCTCTTTTGTGTTTTTCAACCTAATCTGTAAAATCCCAGCCTGCAGGGAGGAATGTTGCTAATGAGGGATAAAAGCTTAACATACGTTTGCACAATGGACTGGTCAAGCAGCGGTTGCTAGGCTACTGTGGCCAGAAGAATGGCTAGGACTCGGAGGGTCTCAAAGCCCTCGTTTTGTTTTGTTCCGTTCATATTTAATCTCCCAGAGAGCAGCGGTACTCTTTTATTGCCACAAACTGAGGGGGTTTCCCTTCTTACTTCGTTATTTTTCTCCTTACTTACCTTCCTTCCCTTGTTCCATTCTGCTCCCTCTTGCTCCTTGTTATTTTTGATGTCTACTTTTTGGCCAATGCAGTTTTCAAACTTTTAAGGATAATGCTGGTGTCACTTTTTCTTTTTTATATTAATCAAGAAACTTACTGAACACATAAAAACAGCAAATAGTTTATCCTGTTAACAAGTATTGTCTGTGTAGCCGCAGCCTGCCTGTGTGCCATAGAGCTCCATTGTCATCCAAAAACTACTATTTACTACTGTTGTATTGTTATATTGACATATTCAGAATAAGTATTGGCAATATAGTTTGGTCTGAAACAACTGGAGAGTGACTTCATGTCAGGCAGACATCACTGTATGCTCAGACTTGTGGTTCCATGTTTACAACTTGCTAATTTGACAAGCTAAGAAGAATAAGCTATACTTGCAATGTTGTAATGAAGGATTATGTCCCCTAAATACAATAGCATGTCAGCAGAGTCATATGGTGTGGATACATAAGTTATATTAGCCTCTGGCAATGCAGACAAAACTTCTTATAGGATACATTTATTGTTCATTTTGGTCTTCTGATAACAGGCTTTTAGGGAATTTGTTGTTCATTCTAGTCATATTCATTACATCGTGTCACTGACCCTTCCAATTTTCCATCTTACAACTTTGTTTAAACTCACCCTCACACTAAGAGTGGAAGTTTTCATAGAGCAGTAGATAAGAGCAAGAAATCACACTGAAACCTGGCCCTGAGCCAGCATGCATAACCCACATAAACTTTGGAGTTTCACATCTTGATGTGAGCGATAGTATGCCAGGAATGTGTGCTCGAACGCCACTGAGACTGATGGAATTCAGTTTGGAGCACGTGCAACAGCATTCTCCCATCAATCATAAGCTATTGTTCGACTTCATCATTACGCTGTATCTGACAGAATGGAGAAAACACATGCAAATCATCATGCCATTGAAGAACCCTATTTTGACCTAGTAGCCGCAGCAACCAGGACAAAGTGCTGGGGCTAGTGCACCTGTATTTCCATCTCTATATGTGTAGCACAATGCGCAAACTTAAGTATAATTTCCAATACAAATTAAATAAATAATAATAGTAATAGTAAATAATATATAAAGTAAATAAAATAGTTTTTTTAAATGAAATAATATATTTAGCTTAAAAAAAGGAAATCAAATAATGTAAAGCATAATTTTAAGTAAGAGTATAATAGTAATGACAATAGTATTGGTTGAGTGTCATCGCATTGAAGCAACAGTCCCAATCATGGATGAAAATGGCCCACATGGGAAGGACAGTCCAGACTGGATTCTTCAATATCATTATGGAAAGTGACAAATGCACTTACTATAAGTCACTTCTTTGAACAAAAGCATCTGCCAGATGAAATGTATGAGTATAATCCAGTTTATGTGATCATCCACAAAGTTGAATCTTCATCTAGTTTTATTAAAGAGGACATATCATGAAAAACAAACTTTTTCAGTGCTTGTGCACATACATTTGGGTATCTGGAGTGCTTACCAACCCACAAACTTTGAAATAAGACAACCCAGTCAGTTTTTGTGGGCTGCTAGATCAAACAGCATGTGATTCAACAAGCCATTCAGATTTGACTCCCCTTCTACTGTATGTCACATGCAGGCTTATTGGAGATACAAGTACGAACCTGAAAATGAGCATAATATGTCCCTTTTAAGTATTCTATCTCACTATGGTTGTCTTAAAAATGTTGCTTCTATTGCAATTGAATATATGCATTGAAAATATATAAATTAGGGATACACCTATCACACATTTTCTGTGCTGATACCCATATTAAGAGAATAGACAGACACAGACTACCGGTTCAATACCAGTGCTAGCAACTTCTGTTTCATTTTACCTGTCCTCCCGCTGCTGCATCGTTCGGTATGAAAATACTCAACAGTCTTTTAGATATGCGTCTCCCTGTGAACAGCTCTGCTTCTGTGGGAACAGCAGTGCCAAGGACACCTCTTAAACCCAGTTTTTCATTACTGGGTCATAACAAGCTCACAGCAGGAGAGAAAACAGTTAGGCTTGATGTAGCACAGAAAAAGTATGAGTAGAGAATTCTTTTTTTTCCTCCTGTAATTTTTCTGTTGTCTTGCTCTACTTCTGCAGTAAGTAGAATTGAAGAGGAAAAGTTACCAAAGCTTGACTAGGTGTTGCAGGGCAACTTTTCTCAGGCTTCCCACAATTACCCCTGGTGACACACAGACAGTTATTGCCTGTCTTTTCTCTGACGAGAGAATGGGCAGAGGGGAGAGAGGAGGAGTGGAGATGCTTTCACTGTGTTTTTTATGACCTCTCCCTGACTGCACCTATTGTTGCAGGGCAGGGTGAAAAGGAAAAGGGCCCACAGCTGAGAAGAGCTGCCTTCCGAATCAACCAATCCCCTCCGTAGCTCCCGAGCACATTGATAGATGCTAATACAGCAAAAGGTAGTGGCTGTACACCTTTTAACATTTGTCATGTTTTAATTAGCCTAGTTATGGGTTAATTCAAGCTTAAACAGACACAAGCCAGGAGAGGAAGAGGAGAGACAAAGAGCAAGTGGCCCGGAGAGACGTGACCATGATAGATGGATTTAGCCAGCCATTAGCCCTGATCCTTTTCCCATCAGCCAGAATGCCTGGGGGCACTCTCATTTCAACCGAGAGAGACAGACCAGTCGGGGAATGTTTAGCAGCCTTGTTTCTGCTTACTACAGGAAGCCCTCTTACTCTCATGCTTAGTCTGTTGGCACAGTTACGAAAATACTGCCACGTCAAGTTAGGAGGCTGCACTGAGAATTTTTACAGCAAACCATGTTGCATCAATGCTTAGTTATGCCACACAAAAGTAAAAGAAGCTTCAGGATTATGCTTGGGTTATGTTTTAATTTGAAATCTCTCCAGTCGTAGATTAGTATGCCATTTCAAAGTTTGTTTTAAAAGGTTGTATCAAAACCCCGAAAACACACCAGGCAGTGGCAAAGTGCGGCTCGCCGCAATAATGACATTTTTGTGCGGGTTCATGTGTTTCAGGCGAGAAGAAATTCTTTGTAACATAGGCAAAGATGCTCGACAACTAAGATGACACATTACAAGCATCGCCAATGGTTTGCAATGGTTTACATTTCCTGTCCTCTAAGTCGTGGTGGGGTCATGGCATGTTCGCCCATAGATGTATATACACGTAGATACCGCATTGGCCCCTTCAGTGTGTTGCTGCAATACATCAGCATCGCCGCCATAGTGGGGAGGTCAGGACTGGCCTGTAAGCACACACAAGTGAACAGGGGAGCTGCTGTTTTTCTGGATAAAAAACACTATAATGTTTACATTTCTCAACCGATTTCAATGAGTCGTTTTTATATTCAAGGATTTGTCATCTATGAGGAGTAGAAAAAAACAGTTTTGTCTCCAGTTACTTAAAGTCTCATTACTAGGCTATAATTGCTACTCGACGCTCAAAAGAGTGTGTATCAACATTAGCTCATCTTAACGTTACATAAACTGAATTACTTACTTGATGGAAAATTATTCATTTTGCTGAGAGTTAACTGTGTTACTGTTCCAAAACCCAAGACATGACATCAGCTTTATTCTTTGCGATATTAGACGCACATCGTAAATTTCCAGTTTTAAACACAATATTATGTTAGATCTATAAGCTAGCATTAGCTTTGGTCGAGGATTAGCTAACAATAACAAACGCTAACTAGCTCTTACCTGATGACTTACGGAAGCAAATGTTTTGTAAAGATATAACTTAAATTGTAATGTTGATGATGTGAAAAATTCTTAAAGGAAAATGTGTTATGAAAGTATGATTTTTTAATACCATATCAACAGACAAACTGGGTGGTGATCCATGAACTAGAAACAGTAACACAACGTTACTGAACCATTTTTCACCCCAAAAAAAATTTTGTGGTGGGAATCTAACTTACATTAGATTATAAACACTTACACACACTAAAAATTACTCATTGAAATTGTTTGAGAAATGTAAACGTTATAGTGCTTTTTATCCAGAAAACCGGCAGCTCCTCCGTTCAGATCTACGTGTATATATCTATGTGTTCGCCTCTCCCCCACATCCCCTCACCTTGTTTGGAAGTATTGTGAATGTTGTCAGGGTGGATGAAAGCAGATAGGATTATATTAACATTATGTATTTAGATTTTCTTTTGCTAATATTAGATATTTACACAGCTAACAGCCACATTATCATAATGAAAGTTGGTTAGCTAGGGCGTTAACAGAAGTTAATTGCCAGATCTCGCGAGAGTGTGTTGCTATAAGCGTGCAGAAGATACGTGGTTTGTGAAAAATGAGTCCAATATTTACTTCGGGGATTATGGGGGCAAAAGAATTGATTATAATCTGTGTCACGTTCAGTTCTCCCATTGGAGTTTATAGATCCAGGACCTGCCGCTAGTCTCCTAAAGGGGCATGGCAGTGGCTCAACATGTCACAGGAGTATCAGGACTCTGTTTACTGATTGGCTGCGGTTACTCTCTGGCTGCACCTCACCGCTAAAAGTTAAACTATCCCCAACTTTTAGTTTGGCCGCATTTGACAGCAAAACGGCTACAGCTTTCCATACACATAGCTGGTGGCTACGATTCGCCACTGCTCTGGTGTGTTTTCTGCGTAAGGAGCACAGTTTCACACAGCCCTGTCTGTTGATAGAGAGACAGAGAGATAAAAACAAAATTGAACTGGCTTTGTGGTTGAGATTTCAGTGATCAGTACTGCTTCAAGACTCACTGTTGGTTTTCTTAGCTGTGCATATTTGATATAATATGCATGAAATACTGTAGGTATGGAGTTAGTTAAATTGTCTTTAATACAGTGAAAGTACTTAACACACAAATGCACACTATTTAATGCCTACTGAATCGGGGTACTGCAAATGTGCTGTGTCTTCCAAAACTTTCTAAAACTGGCTTTTAATTTTCATTTATCATTGGTTTGTGGAATTTCAACTGCTGCAGAGTGGCTGGGACTTAAACTTGAGTTATTTTTAGTCTGTTGACGAGTGAAGAAAATGGCCATGTTTGCCCAAAAAGTTTTTTTTTTTTTTTTTCTTTTTTACCTTGAGGGGGAGAAAGCAATGGGAAGAAGCGTGGGACCTGCTTTGAAGGCAGCAGCTCTGCTTCTGATCTTCCCACTGTTCCACCATGAAAGATGGGTCTGCCTGAAGATCCACTGTTGGAAAGAGGAATTAAATGGGGGCTGGACTGAGGGTGGGGTCTGCCTTGGAGGCATATCCATCTCCAGTTGCGTTGCCCTGTTGTCCGCTTCAAAACATTTTCTTTTCAAAAGAGTAAGATGTATACTGCGAAAAAGCACAGAAAACAACATACGAAGTTATAACCTTTTCAGACATGACAGATTTATAAGACAGTGATTGCAAGTATCTCAAGATATTTGCAATTCACAATGGAAAAAGAGATCATAGGTGAGTCTGAAGGTAAACAGGAATTAGAGCATCTGATCCATTTACACCAAACAGGTTTCACACATCACCTGAAGCTTATGCAACTGGCAAACCTAATAATCTAACAATGATGATTAGGGCTGTCCTCAACCAAAGAAATTCTTAGTCAACTAACACTCAGTAGTTGATCTAATGGACAGATCTGTAAAACTGAGTTTCTCCACAAAGAATCACAAAAAGCACCACTTTAAATCTTGTGTTTACCAGAAATGTGCTCATAAGTTACTTAGAAACACGTCATTCAGCATGAAAAAGCATAAAAGATGAGTAATTGACTAATTAGGTGAGCACAAAGCCACCAGCAACGCTACAGCTGCGAATGTAGCACAAAAACACGGTCTGTCGGACACTTGCTACCGTTACGCCGGGCAGACACACAGCTGACAGCCTTGCAGCTAAACTAACTGATGTGGTGGAGACTTTTACTGGGAAAGTAGCTGCATGTGTCCTCAAGAATGCACGCAGCATCGTAGCTGCAAACTCTCCCGGACGTGTAAACTGGGGACTCAGTTGTCGGTTTTGTGCATACACTGCAGCTGGTGATAAATGATGGATTTAACTAGTTTGTGCATCGGCTTATCGTTGCAGCTGAGCGGCTTGTTAGGCACTAAAACCACAGCACCGCTGCATGCAACACACTAATCTTGTCAGTTAACGGTTAATAATCGGTTAACGAGGGTCGGTTATCGGTTTGAAAAAAAAATAAAAAATGACCATCCCTAGACTAAAGTCTTGAAATCTGGTATGGACATACTTTGGGCAAGTATCTTACAGTTAAACTTTTATCAATATTCAAAGTCAAGATTTTTGAAATAAGAAGAAAAATGCTAAAATTGCGTTCATTAAATTTCTTCCATATGATTTTTTACACATGTATTCATATATTTGATATTCAACTTGTTCAAGTCAAGGATGTTGGTGCATTCATGCGTTTGCCATAACCTCTGGCTATTTTTACTGGCATGTAAATGTGGGAGTGTATAGTTCTTAAAATATACTGACATGACCTATATTTAGACGGGATTCAAATCATGACATGCACAAGTAATAATTAGGTTACCATTGCCCCGCCTCCATTTCTTCAACATGTCCAATCCAAACAGGCCTTTGATTGTCTGTAAGAGCAAAACAATACTCAAGACTGACTAGGCACAGCCTGATTTTGCGCAGTAGCTCGGCTGTGTAGGCTTTGCATGTGCTAACTTTACACTTAGCCTGAACACATGCACTGGATCCAGTAAAGGGTGTGGTTCAGCCTGGGGCTTGACTTTTAGGATGACTCTACACAGAAGTCACCCAGAGCATCTTCTTCTCCTTTTTATATGCAATTTTGAAGCTACAATTCCATGTATTGTCACAAGACTATTGTTGTAATTGCCTCTTTTTTATTTGAGATATTGCACTTTACTTTTATTTAAATATGAATTTTGGCACGTGTAGACATAGATCAAGTGCTTCGTTTACAGAAGTAAAATGTTAAAATTGCCTGAAAGTGAGACTTTTAAAAGAATAACTTAATTTCAATAAAACAAAATGTTCTCTTTAGCATGTAGCTTTTTTCCTGAAGGTCAGGCTTATATTACAAGGCTAGACAAAATAATTTGAAATGGAGCTTCTTGTTGAAAACCTGCTGAGATTAACCTTTCTTAGAAATTTAGAATAGGGTGAAGAGGTCATGGTGGACTTCAAAGTTGGCTGGAGGTTAGTCAGGGTTGGACCATGAAGAGGACACCATGAGTCTTAACTTAGCTTCTTCCTTCCTCACTTACCTAATTTTACAGATTAGTCTCTCCTTTACAATTTTTATGTTATTATATAAAATACTATCTCATGATTAATTAAATGGACTTGTCCAATAGTATGATTATGCTCATCATTTACAACCTTAATAATTAAGATGTGTCTAGTTCCTTTCAGTTTTCTTTTGCAGTGTGATGTGCTGTAGAATGGCCTCAAAAGTTGTTTTTTTATTGTTGTTTGAGACCTATGCAATTTTCAGTTTTACAAAATTTTGACAAACAAAAATATGTGTATTGGAAACACACCTTTGTTTCAACAGGGCATAATTGTGTCAGTGTTTGAGCACTATTTAAATTAAGCTGTAATATAAAAGGTCCTCGATACAAAATTCAGACCATTTCTATTGCCTCCACATGGCTCTCAACATGGCAACAGCACAGCCAGCGGCTCACAGCTAACAGTTAACAGTGCAAACAACGGCAACAGTGCTAACAGAGCTAACTGTGTTTACCTGAGGGGGAACCGGAGGGTGGGTGCTACGCTGGTAATACCATCCCGACCGCCGTATGAGCGCAGGGTAGAGCGCCGGCTGTGAGCTAGCCAGTGGGGCAAGCTCACATGCAATAACACGCATTAAAAGGCATGTGTGGCCGGCCCGGCTATGTAAACAAAGCACAGAGAAGCTCTGATTACAACATATACAGAGGGAGAGTGACTTCATTCTCTGCTCGGGTAGACATTACTCCTCTATATCTTTACATAGCATATAGTTGTTTACTGTTATACTAATGCCCTAAATATCTTATACAGAAATACATGAGCACAGTATCGGATCCCTAATTTTCGATGATGACGTTTGCACAGATGGTGGCTCTGAGTAGTCAAACAAACTCTTTCACCTTTTGATGGATGCGAAAAAAACGCAGAAATTGAACACGTTCCGCAAACTTGGATGGATGAAAGTTTCTGAGTTGGTGTGTAAACATGATTGACACAACGTGAGGTCAACGTGCGGAAATTTTGGACAAAAAATCCGAACTTGGTGTGCAAAGGCCTGAAGACCTGGGGCTTTTTAACTTTTTTTATTATTAATAATGAAAATAATTGGCAGATTAATCAATGCATTTTAGATGCAGCCCCAATTGCCTATTTTTTATTGAATTTATTTTTCTATTTAGTGATGGTATATTTCATTTGATATGCATTTATTTCACAGTTCATTCTTTGATAAAAGTACAGAGCCGAAACAATAATTAGTTTCTAGATTTTCATAGACTGCACTGTATGCTTGGATAGATTTATACAATGGGTGACGATGTGTAACACTTTATAAATCACATGACACAGGTTAACCAGTAGTGTTGTGTTATTAGCTTTGCTGCTAATAGACTCTAACAGCCAAACAAAATGGCTTGCTGCGGTTTAAAGGTGTAGCATCACGTCAGCATGGAGTCATGTAGACAGGAGCTAGGTCTTTTATCAGAAATTTCTAGAGGGCTGACACTGAAGTATCATGGCGCTACAAAGAAAGCATTTGGCATGATATTCTATAGGCCAATCAACGCAGACGGGGTTATCCCAAAACCACTGTTCTTCTAGGTTGTGTAACTAACCCATCAAAGGTCATTATAAACCTACTGAGCCTGCTGGGAGGAATCTATGGAATCACTGAGAGAGGACTTGACAACAGGAAGTAGGAGTATATCATTGGTCTAGTGAAACCTGTTTGTAATGGAATTCCTATTGTTGCAGCCTGGGTAGAGGATCCCCTCCATGCCCTAGGCTAGTAATGGCACCAATACCCCTGTTATTAGTGGAGACCCATAGGAGTCACACTACGGTTAAAATACTGCTTGAAATCATTTCACCCTTGGGAATTGTGTTTTCAGTGCGTCTAAAGAACAATTTGTTTTCGATAGGAACAAGTTTATTAGCAGGAATTGTCCGTTATGCGTTTCCTGTGATCATTTGGAATGATAGTTGAAGTAAAATGGTTACTTTTCTGTTGTGGTAAAATGCAGTTATGTTTGCAGTACACAAGCCAATTGTCCTTGGTGGTTTTAGTCAATGTGCTGTATGTATAAATGATGCATACATTAAAGCAGACTTAACAAATACAAACGTTGTGAGTTTGGATAGCAGAATATTAGAAATATGATAAAGAAATACACGTTCATGGACACATTTTATTTGCAACATTAATGTTTACTTTTCACCACAATAGTGATGCTTGTGTTGTGTTGTGTTGCATCTTGGGCTGCAAGTAACTCAATTTCACTATCGATTAATCTGCCAGTTATTTTCTCAATGAATCCATTGGTCTATAAAATGCCAGAAAATTGTGAAAAAATGCCCATCACAATTTTCTAAGCCCAAGTTGACATCATCAAATAGCTTGTTTTTCCGACCAGCAATCTTACCACACAACACCTAAAGATATTTCATTTATTATCACATAAAACAAGCATTTGTATCTAATATTTCAGATTTTCAACTTAATAAATGGTGAATAATATAATTACATTTACATTAGCCTCAATAGAATGCATGCATGAACATCTTCACTTAACCCTTGTGCATCACCAGGGATATTTTTGCCTCTTTATTTTTTAATTTTTAGATTTATTGGCTGTGTTTATGCATATGGCATACATTTTGGTAAGGGTGTGATTTTTTATTTTGTATTATTATTTATTTTTTCAAATTTTGGTAATTGAACCTCAGCTCCTGTAATAATCTCAAATAAACTGTAGCCAAAATACAGACACTCAGACCCATAAGGACAAAAATGTCCCCATTGAAATTCATTAAAACCACAATTTTTGATCCCACGGTCATTACAGCTAAAATCATGCATTCTATTATATCAGGGTTATAAACGGGTTCTATGGGTACCCACGAGTCTCCCCTTTACAGACATGCCCACATTATGATAATCACATGCAGGTTGGGGCAAGTCATAGTCAAGTCAGCACACTGACACACTGACAGCTGTTGTTGTCTGTTGGGCTGCAGTTTGCCATGTTAAGATTTGAGCATATTTTTTATGCTAAATGCAGTACCTGTGAGGGTTTGTGGACAATATTTGCCATTGTTTTGTGTTGCAAATATGTGGCCAGTTATGTGAGTGGGCATAGCACAAAGGAAAGTCAGCAGCATGTGTTTTTTTTTTTTTTCAGTTTTCCTCATACACTTCCACAATACACGGATTTTCAGTGTGGAGTCTGTTGAGTTTTATGCATCTGTCTCAAGGTCTCTAAGCCAATTCCTGACCACACTATCTGTTCTTGAAGTTAACAGCTCTCCTCCTTTCTATCCCTCCTACACATACACCTTTCAGTAGATTGTTTCCAGACACATTTGTTGTGTAATTAATCACAATGTATTCTTAGCTAGGATTGAAGGTCAGTATGCTTACTGTAGGTAAACCATGCCACCTGGGTCTCAGATGGTTAAAAAATCAGCACATAAGTGTAATATAGGTGCAAGTTTACGCATGATTGTGATCGAGAATTGTGGAAAAGGTTTGTTTGTGTGTGTGTTTTAGCAGGTTTTAGTTTGATACTACTGCGGAGGAGGAAGTCCAAGGTCAGCGAATGATAAAACAGCACATATCGTGCAGCTACTTCATTCAAGTAATATTTGCACACACACACACATCACAACGGCTCAACTCAAATGCCTCAAACTCTACTATGTATCTTTATCATTGCACCCTTTTTCCCATGGGAATATTACCACAGAGTGTATGTGTCAGCAATACACTCGGGTGTTTGTTTTAATCCTGACACCTAAGTGCCTCCCACAAACCACCTTCACCACCTCAAGCTTTAGTTTCTCTGCTGGCATTCTGTAGAATCAACACAGCTGATAGGACTGGTTCAAATTGACCTGCAGTGTTAGGACTGCATGTAAATAATGAAATGGGACAGTTTGTAATGTGAGGAGATCTTGGCAGAGGAAAAAACAAATGTTGAAAATAATACCAAGAGGATCAAAAGGATCAAGGGGTTTGTTTTGGCTGTCGATACACACGGCTTCATGGAAAAGGCTGCTTCTTGTTGTCAAAGAGATAACAATAATATTTGGCAGTTGTTGTATACAGAGAGTAGGTTTATTCCTGTTGAAAGGAAGCATTGGACAGTAGAAATGTTACTACTCTCCAGTCATCAACAGGTTGTGGGTGGCACAGGTTTAAAAAGCTTAAATGCTCTCAATGTCTTGTGACTCCTGTGTGTTTACCTTTACCTGTTTGCTCTACTGCACTAAAAATGACTTACTTGCTTCCTTTATTTTTGGTTGTTAAATGCTATTTTTGTGCATTTTACTTTATCATAATCCAAGTTTCCCTTGGTTACATTTCTGTGTTTTTCACTTAGATCCGTCCATTTTGGTGAAACAATCAATTAGTCGGATCAACAGAAAATGAATCGGCAACTGTATTAATATTCAATTCATTGTTTAAGTCTTTTTTTTTTTCTTTTTTTTTTCTAGCAAACATAACAAACGTTCCCTAATTTCAGCTTCCCAATTTTGAGGATTTGCTGCTTTCTGTTTTACTGAGTACCTTTTAATGTAAGTTGTGGACTGTTAGTTGGACAAAACAAGACATTCAAAGACGTCACCTTGGGCTTTACATTATTTTATTGGACATTTTTCATTACTTTTTGACTTTGTAACAATTAATCGATGGATCAAGATGAACATAACAGAACATGCAAAATTTGCATCATTCGCATTTTCGCAGGACTTGAAAAAATTCTGCTCGAGCGAGAAATTTGCGTGACGCTGTGTTGCGAAAGCCTATCGGCTTTGAAATTCTCATCCTGTTGTCACTGATGTCCTGACGTTGTTGAATCAGAAATGGCGGAAAAAGATATTGTAGCTGTCTCTGGGACCCAGAGCTATGATAGTACATCATATTTGTACAGAACAAATGTATGTGTATAAACCACAGACTGTCTATGGTATAAACAACAATGTCGCTGCTGTATTTATGCCTAGATGATTTCATCTTGAGTGTTGATGGAGCGGCTGCATGGCCTGGCACTGATCGAAAACAAGCATTTTAAAAGTTGTTTGCTTGTCTTCTTGTGGACAAAGCATGAATTCAAACTGTTAACAAATTGTCATTATTATGTAGTTATTTCAACATCCTTTTGATGCTTTTACAACAATGTTGCTGCCGTATTTATGCCTAGATGGCGTTATGCTGAGTGATGATGAAGCAGCTACAATGTTAGCATAGCCTGGCACTGATCGATCCGAACTCCATTCAGAAAACAAGCATTTTAAAAGTTGTTTGCTTGTCGTCTTGCGGACAGGCCTGACAAAGCATGGATTCAAACTTTTTACAAATCTGCATTATTATGTAGTTATTTCAGCATTTTTATTTATTCGTTATTTCGGTTTATTGCAATTAAATCATAGCACAATCTGTTTCTTTTGGGTTCATACCGCAGTAGCGACATGTGGCTTGTTAGATAGAGTCAGTGCAATGACATTGTATGTGAATACAGCTAAGAACCCAGACACAATGGCTTTGGTTTTCTGACATATCTGGGACTTCCACAACACTTACAAAGCAGCAACAGTGGTTATTTCTTCCATGGTTGATGGCATAAATGGCGGAAAGAAAAGTTGTGATCTATGAAGGCAAGTTCCTTCTCCTCTCTGACGCGTCTAGAGCTAGTAACGCAAATGAACACAAATGATCCTGGCGATCCAACTTGTACGAGTAAAGCAAGGCGAAAATTTGCTGTTGGTGTGAATGTGAGATTTGTAGTCAGGCAATCTTTGGCATTTTCTTTAATTGAATTGAGTAGCAAACTTGATTTTGTTGTATCATGACTAAATGGAATTTGAGTAATGTTTATTTAACTGAGTTTAAACTGGCCCTCAAATGATATACATCTGTTTATAAAAGAACGTATAGGGGGTTTCAGGAACAGGAACACTAATATTAAATTGGTGAGTAAAACTTGACTTTGCACGACAGTGGGTTGTGGCTTTGCCGTGGCAGGGCTCTCAGGCCAGGTGTAGTGTTACAGGCAGGTTTGGAGGGTTCCGGCTGTCTTTAATGTGTTAAACAGTTTTAGGACCTGAGGACAGGGGCTTTGTGACGCTGTCAACCTTCTGTTACTACAGTAATAAATGACCTGCATACCTCTGTTGGCCTTGTTGAATATCGACTATCATCTCCTCACCCGCACGACCGTCTCTCTGTCTGTCCCCCCACTCTTTGTATCCTTTTCTCTCTCACTCGTCTTTCTCCTTTCTCTTCTATCCCCCCTCACATCTGTCACTTTCATCCCAATCCTGTCTTTCCACTTTTCCTTTTTCTCTCAATCACTCATTGCTTGTTATTCCCTTTCCTCATGTATCTATATTCATCTTCCTTTTTTTGCCTTCATCCCACTCCCAGTCTTTTCCATGGCGCCTCTCTAATGTATCCCTCTCTTTTTTCCAGTTTTATTACTTGAAACGATTGAGAATGACGACATTGGGAGGAAGACCTTGAAGATCACAGATTTCGGCCTGGCCAGGGAGTGGCACAAAACCACAAAAATGTCAGCCGCAGGCACCTACTCCTGGATGGCCCCCGAGGTCATCAAGTCATCCCTCTTCTCCAAAGGCAGTGACGTCTGGAGGTATGACAAACACGACACTAAACACAGACCCAAGAATAAAATATCTACTCTTACACATTTGTCTGACATCATTACTCATTCCTTTGTTTAATATCCCTCCCCCTCTCCTTTACTTTCCTTTTACTTTCTTTTTATTTTCTTTGTATGTGCGTCATAAACACCAGCTACGGTGTCTTGCTGTGGGAGCTGTTAACAGGGGAGGTGCCATATCGTGGGATAGACGGCCTGGCTGTTGCTTACGGCGTGGCGGTCAATAAATTAACTCTACCAATCCCCTCCACTTGCCCTGAACCCTTCGCCAAGCTCATGGAAGGTAAATGTGTAACATAACAATATTACTGCAGAATGTAGGAAAGCATGTCATGAAAACATTGCAGGATCTTTTTTATTATTGTTTTGATTGACCTGGGGAGTTAAATTAATTGTATTATTATAAAATAATTTCTTAGTGGTAAGTTTTTTATTTGTTAAAAATAAAGTCATATAATGATCCAGAAATTTTATTCCAAGGAAGCCATAGTACATGAAGTTATGAAACACGCAAAATAACTAACAGTTTGTAAATACTGTAAATGCTAATTTATCTGATAATTGTCTCTGTATCTATAAAATATGTCAACTAAGACAACTCAAGTTTGTTTTTTTATAATCATCCATTCAGAATAACTCATCAGTCATTTTGCAAAAAAAGTCACAGCAATTCTTATCGTCAGGTGATATACACTAAAGAAAATAATATAATAATATTATATTCCACTTCTACCAATAGATCAGAATCAGAAATATTAAATAGAAATTGGGGTGTTACAGTTGCTCTTTTACAAACATAAAGAAAATGTAACAAAATAGAAATAAAGGAGTAAGTAACATCTAAATGATGTACATAATGCTACAATATAAACACAATGTATGTAAAGAAATATAAGTAAGTAGTAAAATTAAAAATAAGAAATGAGAATGTAAGAAATATGAATTATGTACAAATACTTGCATTAAGACGTGTAATATATAACAAATAACCACAGTGCAAATAAGTAAAAACAAAATGCTGAGAAGTGGGATCTATTGAGTGTGTTAAATATAAATGCCAGAATGGTATAAATAAGAATTAAATAATAATATTTCTTGAAATGTACAGTATAAATGCGCTATTAATGAAAGAGTATTGCACAGTTGAATTAAATAAACCATAAAATAACCATTAAATAACCATATTGTTAACAATAAAACATAAAATGGACTTTGTCTTCAGTCTCACCTAAATAACATGGGACAACCATTAAACTTTGTATAGCTAATGGTTATGTACCTTAACGTAACGGTACACACAAGGACCTTTGACTTTTAGTTAAATTCTTCTTCACATAAGGATTTCTTTTCAGTAGCTGTATAGATGGTAGACAAAGGTGTGGTAGTGGGTTTAATGCAGAGTTTCCTTTACAGGTTTTGTCTGGAGCCCTTTTTTTGTCACTTATTACCAAAGTTTGCCTCTGGGCCTGTTGTCAACAATATTGTTTGGGAAACTTTGCTTGCTGGAGCAAAATAAAGATACGTTGTTGACTGTGTTTGTTAATGTGTCAATATTTACATTGCAATGTGTGTGTCCAGAGTGCTGGGACCAGGACCCCCACGTGCGTCCCTCCTTCTCCTGCATCCTGGAGCAGCTGTCGGCCATCGAGGAGGCAGTGATGGCCACCATGCCCCAGGACTCCTTCCACAGCATGCAGGACGACTGGCGGGTGGAGATCCAGGAGATGTTTGATGAGCTCAGGACCAAAGAGAAGGTAGGGCAGAGTGATGAAACACAAACATCAATAGACTCTTTTTTTGTGTCGACGTCATAATTACGGCACAGTGTTAGCTGGAGACAAAACAAAGGAAAGACTGGAGGCAAAACACTAGCAGTGGGCTAAAGTTACACATCGAAAATGTCATCTTGCTGTGTTGTTGGGTGCCAGAATAGAGATATCACATACATTTGAGATGACAAACTGGGATTCGAGGCTCTTCGAAAGAGGAAATAATGAGCAGGTGGTTAGATGCATAAAATGTATGTTTTATTTCCTCCTTCCTCACCTCTGGCTCACACTGTGTGGGGAAGTATACAGTATAATGTAACAGACCTTCTCTCCTTCTTGTACTATTCTGTGCTCTTTTATTTTTTTAAGTGATGATAAATGTTGACTAATCTATTATTGAGATTTGGTTCAAACATGCAGAATCGCTGGGGACAGAGGCTTAATTGGTTACTTTCAGTGGAAAAGCTAATCGCGCGTTTAACAAAACGAGTCATTAATGCCGAGGTGCTTTGGCGTACTTCCCCTTGTTAAGACCTTAATCTGCTTCCTGTATAAGTCTCCCATCGCTGGCTTAAAGAGGGGGGTTAATTAGTGTTTGTAGAAACAGCAGGATCAGCACACACAGCTGGGGCAACGAACGGTGAACTGAATGACACAGATATTAAAAACTTGACAGGTGTTGTTTTTTGTTTTAAGAGACTTAATTTGTGCCTTTTATATTTAATAATTTGATCTACTTTGTATTATATATTTATGTATTCTACCTGTTCAGTTATGCTAAACCACCTTTTTAACATGTGTGTGTGTACTCCCAAACATCCAAATGAATCACTTAAACACTCAACCTGCACCATGACATAAAAAGCCTATAAAGTTTGCTTGGTATGTAAAGTTTTCATAAGTCAAGAGAAGAAAGGAATGAATAGCTTTGAGCATTATCTAGCATTTTCCCATCGCAAATTTCATAAGACTTCTCGTAGAATTAACCGCTACATCAGCAGATTTCCTGTAAACGTCTCACAGTAATCTGTGTCTAGGTGGGTGGCTGAAGTGGCTTGACTGTAAAGCCGCTTTATGGAAGTCATCCAGTAAGGATTATTATTACTCAGCTGAGAGCAATTAAAGACAAAATGGAGGGAATGAAGAAAGAGTAAGCCATGGGAGGAGACAAGACTGGTTAGCTTTGTAACACGGCTTGAAACAGCAGGCAGTAATCTCCTGAAACCAACTTGTTGTGGAAGGAGTTATCTAATAGACGGCTAACACTCCTGTCTGTCTTTGTATGAATGCAAGGAGCTTTTCTCTTGTTATATGAGAACTTTTTTGTCCACCTGCCACTTTGGCTGGTGGATTCCAAAATCTGCCAGCATTTGGCTGGTGGCAGGTGCTAATTCCCAACCTTGAGAATAATCCAGAGAGGGTGAGAAAAATACTTTCTGGATCCATAAGGCGCTTTCCCTCTAAACAGTGCCAATATTGTCCCATAAATGTTGGTTTGTTCATTAAAGGAGTATTCCACCGAAAGAACCAGATATATCATCTTTTTTTTTAAAGACATGCATTCTTATTCCTTTCTAAAAACTTGGGGCCTACATTACCCATAATGCAACTTGACCCCTGTCAGAGATTCAATGTACCTTGTGTTTTAATGACGGTATCGGTTAAAACGGTTAAAAGAAATATTAATAATTAATTCAAAATCTGAGCTCGTCACTTTAAGGAGAAAAGCTGCTCCACCTTAACAGCCCACCTTAAGAGGCGGAGCCGGAGTTGCAGGATACAGGAAGTTCGGTTTCTTCAACTCGCTTGAGCGGAGCGGAGGAGTTGTAGTTTCGTAGCATTTATTCACCAACAAATAAACTGTACACACACTGCTACGCCTACGTTCACAGCTATAACGCCACCAACAACCTCACACACGGTCTGTCAGACACTCGCTAATGTTACGCAGACTGTACGTGTGTGGCGGCGGCGAGCACGAATCCTCCGGTAATGCTAAAGCTGCTAACGTAGTACAAATACACACACTGCTTGTCAGACACTCACTAAAGTTATGCCGGGCAGACAAAGTATTGTTACGCCGGGCAGACACACAGCTGATAACCTGCTTAACTGAACTAAATGTGCGGTGGAGACTTTTACTGGGAAAGTGGCTGCAGGTCCGCGACACTACACGCAGCACCGTGGCTGCTAAGTTAGCGCTCCCGGGCGGGTGAATTGGTGACTGAGTTGTCTGTTGTGCTCCTACAGTGCAGCTGGCGCACCGCTGCATGCGAGACACAAATCTTGTCGTTAAAGGTTAATAATCGGTTAATGAGGGTCGGTTATCGGTTAAGAACATTTTTCAAAATTAGCATCCCTATCTGGTACCCAGGAGATTATGACAACAGAAGTCTGTCTTCCAATTTAAACATATATGTGTCTTAATTCCTGGTTCTTCCAGGAGCTGCGTTCCAGAGAAGAGGAGCTAACACGGGCCGCCCTCCAGCAGAAATCTCAGGAGGAGCTGCTGAAGCGGCGGGAGCAGCAGCTGGCAGAGCGGGAGATCAACGTGCTGGAGAGAGAGCTCAACATCCTTATCCTCCAGCTCAACAAAGACAAGCCCAACGTGAAGAAGAGGAAAGGCAAATTCAAACGTTCTCGCCTCAAACTGAAGGATGGAAACCGCATCAGCCTGCCGTCAGGTGAGTGAACAGACCGAACCCGTCTTGACTTGGTTTCATATTTAGATTGTTGGTCTTCTGCTGCGAGTGTTTCAAAAGAGCTTGTTGAATTGTCACTGCGTCCAACCTTGAGATGGAAATTACAAGCGGTTAATATGAGATGTTCCCTGACAAAGCAATGTCTAGTGGGCATTTTCATGCTGCGTCCCTTGTCAGATACTGTCTACAGTATATCTACTATGTCAAGCAGTGTATAAGCTGATTTAGATCCTAAATGGGAAGAATTGTAACAAAATAGTTAAATTGGGTTGTAAAAGTACAGTATTAAAGCCATTCTGAGTGTCTCGTTAAAATGTTTTATTTCATAACACAGTGAACAAAATTGGGAGCAAATTCATATAAATCACATCTAGAATGTGGGGTTAACTGTTTTGTTTTCAACAAACATGCACCAGTTTGTATCATTTTTACGACTACAACAAAATGAATAAACCAATGACAAAACATAGTGTATTTCTGCAATATTATAAAGAAGTACAATAATATTCCTTTCCAGGCTTTTTAGACAAAGTAAGCAGACTTTAATATCCAAATTAAACAACCATTCCAGTGTTTGATCATCTGTACACCAGAATATTTCAGAGATTTGTAAAGTCATTTCATGGAAAATTGACACTGTCAAATCACCATCTAGTATATACAAAAGTATAAACATACATGTTGGTGTGTGATCTCTCGAACTGTAACTATTTTGAGATTGTAATGACCGTATGTGCGTGTTGCATTTTGTAGACTTCCAGCATAAGATCACCGTGCAGGCGTCGCCTTCCATGGATAAGAGGAGAAGCCTTCATTGCACCAGCTCCTCTCCTCCCAGCAGTCCCACACTCATCCCCCGGCTACGAGCCATTCAACGTAAGTTCTGTCTGTTTTTATGCCTGCGCTAGTTCTAGTTTTCCTTAAGGCGAGGCCTGATTGTCTCCTCCACCTCCTTGTCACTCTTCTTGTGGTTGTGTATTGTTTTTTCTTGGCCTGAATTAAGTCAAATCTGCTTATTTAAAAATATTTTAAAAATATAACTATTGAATTACTGAAGAAATCACATCAACTCTCTGAGGATTTCATGGGAACTGGGAACATGGGAACAGTGTCACAATGACAAGGGCTCTGTGAACAAAAGCTCTAGAGCCACAAGCAGTCAGCCAGTTGTTTGAACAGTTTGATGATGTTGTTAGTCGCGCACCAACGCTCTTGCAATAACTGGAACAAATTCCTCTTGAGCATTTATGGTAGATATTCAGACAGAGGGCACAGATTGTTGCTCAGAATCACTGTATTTGTTATGATTAGCCCTAATGGAGATGATTGATGTGATCAGTATTCTACAAAATGGCCCATTTTGTATGGACCTGTTTTGTCTTGATTTAAGTTATAAGTTAAATAAACCAAAAGACATGTGTTGCTCATTGACATTGACTTGTTTATGTTCATTATGATAATGTTAGGCGTTTTCTTACATGTTAATGAA
This sequence comes from Sebastiscus albofasciatus, assembly GCA_916701655.1. Classification (NCBI taxonomy): domain Eukaryota; kingdom Metazoa; phylum Chordata; class Actinopteri; order Perciformes; family Sebastidae; genus Sebastiscus; species Sebastiscus albofasciatus. Next base: position 95,669 of record CAKAOI010048283.1, read on the forward strand.
TTTCTCGTAGACTCGTCCTCCAGCAATAGTCAGGCAGTGCATGTTCATGTGTTGATGGGGAGTGGCTTTGGAGGGAGGCCTGAAAGGAGGGGTTGGGATTTTTTCGGTTGGATACCTTCAAAATGGTTGATGCTAGAATGGATGGCCCAGAGGGACAAATAGTTAGGGTTAGGATAGTCTATTGGTCAGGGGATAGGAAGCGCATCAGGCAAGCATCCATCCGGACCGTCCATTCTAGCATCAACCTTTAAAAATCTAGCTTACTCTTTCTGTTTTTTTTCATAGACTGTATATAAAGATGGACGACATGACAGCTCCCCAAAAGTAAAGCCAAAACATCTCGATCGCCCCCTGGTGGCTGGCTGCAGTATAAGTCATAAATCCTGCCTCCTGCTTGTTAGCGGATGGGACATAGGGTCAAACTAAGAAGTCAAAGTACACGTCAAATCCATTTTTCCCAAAGATGCTACCTGTCATTTTAGGTAGTTCATATCACGCGGATGTATGTTCAAGTGTTCACTTTTCAGATACTTTTGGTTTTAATTAGTTATTTGATGCTATACAAAGGGGATGCGACGTCATGATTGACAGCTGTGACTGCAGCGCTTAAATAGTCGCGAAGCCGGAGGCTCGGGAATTGTACGAGACGTCACAAGTCTGTGTAATAGAATGTGTTTATTTGATCAGAAATGTAGTTAGAGAGATATTATGGTTAGTTGTTGTGTCTTTCTAACCAAACAGCTACCGTGGTGATAACGTAGCAGCTAAGTGGCTCACGCTAACAAGCTGTGGCCGAGCTCGGCTCGTGATTGATTCGGGCGGGTCCTCGATACCGCGTCTCCAGCCCCCCCTATCACTACTGCACAAATTCTGGCTCCAAATTATGTCAAAATCTCGAGATGGCAGCTCCTGTATCTGGGATAGTTTGGCTTCACTTTTGTACAGTGGGAGGAAGTGGAGACGCGTCATCCATCCCTATATACATTTTATGGTTTCTCCAAAGTTGCCTACTTTAAATGTAAAAATTTAATAATATGCTCCTAGCTTAGTATAAGTACACAATACACAAGGTATTCCTCTTGTTTTTGGAAACATTGGAACAAACGTGTGTTTTAATCACCGTGGATTGCAATGATTATATCTCTGCGTTGTTGTCCTCGTATTGTATTAATTGTATTAGTTTTATGCTGACATGGACCGGTGTGTCTGAATAAAGTTAAATTGAGTATAAGCTAGGAGCATGTCAACTGCAGTACTTGTTCCATAGCGCTCATGTCGGTTAGAGGTAACATGTATGTTTCCCTCCTCAGTGACGTCCCACATGCGGAGGGACAGTTTGTATGTTTACCAACAGGATGTTGATCTGACCAGCGAGCTCACAAACTCCTATGGGCTCAGGAGGAAAGGCAAGCTATTGGCTACCCACATGCAGCGGGGGTGTGACTAACAGCACCAATCGCTGCATGTGATGTTTGGCTAACTGACAAATTGAAAGGGTTTGACACCTAACAGCTTCTCATCAGTGTTGATTTGATTTGCTGATTGACAAGGTTTTCCTGCTGTGTGGATTATAACAAGACTTTGGTGTTTGCTGCTGTTGAAATTGTTTCACAGGTACTCTAGTAACAGTGATGAGGTTTATGCCACATACTTGGGCCAGTCTGTTGTTTTTTAAACATCTTATATTATGTGGTTTGAATTAAATAATTGGAGATTTTAAAAACATACTGGTAGTGCTGTTAATTAACACATTTTCCTAGTTATGGAAATTTTGGCCCAAGTCTGTTGCGCTGTCATCTTTGGTGGATCCTCCCTTCCTTCACACCTTCACAATGACTAACCCACAGCTGTAAGAAGCTTTTCTAACTGCAGCTTTTTGGGGTTTTGGTGACTATTGATTTACATTTTCAGAATTAATATACATTGGTGATATTTTTCTTGTATGAAAAGGTTAAATAATCAAAAAGTTTGAGTTTGATTTAGACTTTTAAAGTACTCTTTGACTACATAGTTGGAGAGAGAGACAACAAAGAACATTTCTAGAGAAAGATTACTACTGGGATTTTACGGCTGGCATAATACCTTTGTAATAATCTTACTAACATGTCTACACAAGGTTCCCTGTCAGGGCCGTCCGTGGTTTCTCTGACAAGACTTTGCTGCAGTTGTTTGAGTCTGTGGTAACATTTATGGTCGCTGTGTTAACAGTCACTCAAGATGAGAGTAACCGTACGTGGGGCCGCAGCACCCTCTTCAGGCCAGAGGAGTTCGATGATGTGAAAAAGGGAATCAAGAAGAAAGGAAGAACCTGGGGCCCCAGTTCAGTACAGAGCAAAGAAAGGCCTGCTGCTGCTGAGAGGTACAGTGAACACACACACACACACACAAATACACTCACACACAGTAGAAAGAGGGCTGGTCATGTTTTGATCATAACAGGGTGGAGACCATTTGGTTCCTGTTCCTTAACAGCACAACCACATCCTCATGTCTAAGTGTTGATGTTATTTTCGACTCATCTCTGTTTTATACAGTAATATACAACATAAGGTAACATATCACAAAAAAAAAAAAATCTAAATATTTTCTATTTCATGTTTTCTTGTGGCATCTGTTCCTTTGCATCGTTTTCAGAGTGCGTCCTCTGTCAGATGGCAGTAACCCCTGGTCCACCAGCCTGGTCAAGTCCCAGAAATCTGTCCCCCTCTCTGCCCTGTTTGCTGAACAAGGTGAGCTAAAAATCCATTGTGCTGATAAAATATGAATTTACTAGGGCTGTCACAGTTAATGCAAATTCGTTTTAAAACCACTAATTTCTTTAACTCATTAATGCAATCGATCTTTCCAAGGTTGTTCCGGGCTCAGTTTTAAAGCTAGAATGAAGATACTGGTATCATATGAAATAAAAAAACCTAAGGAATCCATTAGTACATGTGCTTGCATGGTGTCATACGAGCTTGTCACAAAGGATGTTAAATAATACTCCAAACTTACGCTATATTTTGGTGAGGAAAAACTGGCATGGCAATTTTCAAAGGTGTCCCTTGACCTCTGACCTCAAGATATGTGAATGAAAATGGGTTCTATGGGTACCCACGAGTCTCCCCTTTACAGACATGCCCACTTTATGATAATCACATAGAGTTTTGGGCAAGTCCTAGTCAAGTCAGCACACTGACACACTGACAGCTGCTGTTGCCTGTTGGGCTGCAGTTTGCCATGTTATGGTTTGAGCATATTTTTTATGCTAAATGCAGTACCTGTGAGGGTTTCTGGACAATATTTGTCATTGTTTTGTGTTGATAATTGATTTCCAATAATAAATATATACATACATTTGCATAAGGCAAGCATATTTGCCCACTCCCATGTTTTTAAGAGTATTAAATACTTTTGTACATTTTGAACAGATACAAATTGTGTGATTAATTTGCGATTAATCACAATTAACTATGGACAATAATGTGATTAATCGCTATTAAATATTTTATTCAATTGACAGCCCTAGAATTTACACAAATGTCTTTTGTAATTGTTTAATATTTGAGTAATTATTGTGGAAATTTGCTCAGCAGTTTTTGTGCTAAGCAATTTTTTTTGGCATTTAGTCTAAACTGACTAATAACTGACTAGTTTTGGTGAACAGGTTTTAAAACGTCATGTTTTGAATGCTTGTTTACTTGTAAGATTTTAAATAATGTCCCTAATTTGCCCTTCGGGGTTTATCAGACAAACACAAGTAATTTGTTGTCAAGTGGCAGGTACTCTTACATAACTAGTGATGCTTTTACAGGGAAGGGGAAAGGGGGCTAACCCGACCCGACAGATGGTTTGTTACACAGAAACATTTGAGAAGCCATCTGTTTGGAAAAGTGCAGGCACTTTCAAAAAATACTTGGATGAAATGTCTGTCAATCAAACTTTCTTGCTCAAGAAAAGAGTGAAAACATCTTTTCAATCGAGAATAGCCTCCAGTGTCGTTCTCTGCTCTTCTTTTAATGAAGAAATACTCTCCAGTTCTGATATAACAGATATTGCAGCATCTACGCTAACCTCTTCAGGAGCCACCATTGTTAAGAACGAACAGTCGCCTCTCTGTGTCTCCTCATACAAACACACCTAAGTCACGTCCATAGCTACAGTAGCTCCTCACAGGACGCTGATTGGTCCGTTTTCTGGCTTGCCGGCCACAAACGCATTACTTAAAGCCAGACAAGATGGATTTTTGTGTGATATGTGATCCCGCGATTCTTGTGTGATCTGGTGAGATCGTGAGAATCCAGCTGCTGTCAAGGTGAAAAGGGGCTTGATAGGAGAATGGTTCATTTGTTTATAATCTCTGATTTGCACTTCTGTGTTTTCAGCGGGGGCCGGTAAAGACGAGGCATTCTCCCAGGAAAGCCCTGACAGCAGCTCCAAGCCAAAGCAGCTCAAGTTCCCCAACCAGGTGTACATCGATCTACCTCTGTGGAGGGACGAGCAGCAGAGCCCCGGGGGGCATTGTGGGTCCGGAGATGCTGGGGTCAGTGCAACAGGTCAGGGTGGCCCACCAGAGACCCAAGACGACCCCTACACCACCACATCAACCTCGTCCACCTCCACCACCCCACAGCTCACCCCCACCAACAGCCTGAAGCGGACGTCAGCTCGCCGCAAGACGGACTCGGTGCTGTACGGCTGCGGCTCATTACTGGCTTCGGTCGTGCTCGGTTATGACATTAGGGAGGCTCTCAAAAACTCAGCGCCCGGGGAAGATTGCGAGCCCCAGCGCGAGGAGAAAGAGAAGAAGAAGAAGGAGGGCCTGTTTCAACGTGCGACCCGGTTCCGCCGCAGCACCTCGCCACCAAACGGTCGCCCCCGCAAAGACGAGGCATCGTCAAACCACACCGCCACCCAACCTGTCAATCTCATCTCCATGTCGGCCATTATGGAATGCAACTCCACCAAGTGTCTCATACAGTCTGCTGAGCCAGAGGTGTCGCAGTGTGGCCACAGCCCGGGGAAGGTGGAGATCGTGACTGCCAATCATCACGCAGAGTCATCCAGACCCGGCCCAGCAGCTTCTCCAGAAGGCCAGAGTAACAGGACTCCAGCTAACACACAGACACCAGTGCAAACCCAAAGCCAGCCAGCAGAGCAGAGCAACCACAACACAGGAACACGTCTACGCAGAAAGAAATACTCCTCCAACCACAACAGTGAGTAACACAAAACGGGTAAGGGAAGCAAGCATGTATGTACTAGGGGTGTCACGATTCTCCAAATCCACGATTCGATTTTTACTTTCGCTTTAAACTTGTTTGTTAGATTACGGAGTCTTGATTGGTAAAGATCAACAGATCATTGGTTTTATGCCCCCTTTATGCCACTCTCATTTACACTTTTAAATTCTTCTTTAAAAAGAGAACCGAACTCCCTTTCAATTTAGAGCGTTTCAAAAACTAGACTACAACAGTCAATCTTCTCAATACCAGTATCTGTGTGACCCATCTCAATACATTATCATTACAAAAACAAAACATAAATCCTTCTGCAGTGCATTACAAGTGTGCTGTAATCTACAAAAATCTGGTTACTGTCGCGCTCGTTTGTCTCTCTTTTTTTCTCTCTCTCTCTCTCCTGATCGCTGTTTGTCGCAAAGGTGGAGCTTTGGACACCGTCTGTGAGCGGAGCAGATAGACAGCACTCAGCCGCCCCGTTAGCTTTTTGCTCTCGCTACCAATATCAGTCGGTTAGTTGAAAAAGCGTGCACATAGACTGAAATTCAACCGTGGTGTTGTTCTGTCGGGAGATACAGTGACTTAATGTTAAACCAAGTAAGAGTAAAAGCGCTATGATGAATAAGGAAAAGTAACTAACTAACTTACTAAAGTCTGCTAACCGCTAGGCTAATTCATGCTTTGGAAAATGCCATAGACATACAGGAAGTGCCCTGAGTATCGTAGCGACAGGGATGGACCCACATTTCCCATCATTTTTTGAGTACAGCTTTATTTACTCTCTAACGCGATCACGTAGAGGGAGAAAAAAAAAACCTGGATCTTGCATTATGATTTCGATGGTAGAAATTGGAAGCAAATTTTGATCGATTTTCTATTTAATGGTTAATGGACTAGCATTTATATCGTGCTTTTCTAGTCGTCCGACCACTCAAAGCGCTTTACACTACATGTCAGCATTCACCCATTCACACACACATTCATACACTGATGACAGAGGCTGCCATACAAGGTGCCAACCTGCCCATCAGGATCTAATTTAAATACTCATTCACACACCGATGGCGCAATTTGGGCTTAAGTATCTTGCTCAAGGACACTTCAACATGTGACCGGAGGAGCCGGAGATCGAACCGCCGACATTCCGATTGGTGGACGACCTGCTCTATCCTCTGAGCCACAGCTTTACAAATCAAAATCGTGACTCCCCTACTATTTGCGGTCTAAAAAAAATATTTACGCTCCAAAAATGTGTCTCCCCCGTCTGTTTCCAGCCAATGGCCCACCCACTCTACCTCCTCCAGCCACACAGAAGAAGCAGGAGAAAGAGAAGGATGTGTCAAAAAAGCCCTCCGGTGAGGAGGCCGTCTCCAGACCACGGCCAGTGTCGTTCCGGGCCAAACCCCACGCCTGGGCCCTGCTGCGAGGACGCAACAAGAGCTACTCCCTGGGCCACTACTCCGGAGAGAAGGCAGCACAGAACCTAAGCGTAGTGCTGTCCTCGGATGTGGGGATGGGCTGCTCCCTGCTGGACATGGACACAGAGGGCCAGAAACGAGACTGCACTGTGCCGCTCTGCCGCATTCAGAGTTCCCCGGGACGGCCCTCCGTCTTCGAGCTGGAGAAAGAGTTCCTCTCTTAGGAGCCTTGAAAAGTGATCTGCTGTGGTCATAGTTCATCCCATACAATCTAGAGTGTTTCAGAACAATCAGACAGAATTTTTTGGCCTAAAACTCCTGGAGGGTTTAGAACCAGGCTGCCTTTTTTTTCCCATTTTTAAAAAAAAAAGTTCTATAACATAGAACCCAGCTTCGTCTTTGACCTAGAACATAGTTGTCAGTGTTCTACAGCGTAGCCAAGTCTGAGACTTCTAGATACTCTGTGTCACAGGAGTTCAAGTACTGAGTTCTATGTGCACCCTCATCTCAGTTAGAGAACGATCTTAAGCCCAGTTCAGACCAAAGATTAGCGACAAGATGCGTTGAAACTTGCGACTGCTTGCAATGCGGCGGTCTGCAACATTCTGAAACCTGCCTGTTTACACCAATGCGACTAAACAGGACCGTTCTTTCTCATCCCTCCCTGTGCCTAAGTGGCCACAGAGTACCAAAAGTGCTCTTGGCACACCGAGTGACACACTTGGCAGGGCGCACTTGACTGTGTTCTGGCCGTGCCACTGGGTTCACGAACCTGCGGTGTCCTCTTGTGCGTGCAGAGCAGCAACTAACCATCAACTTGTGGAGGAAAAGTAATACAAATGTATATGTTAATATGCGCATGCACGTAAGCTGTCGCATGCATCTACGTATCCATTTATAGCGTAGATAGTAGTAGTAGTAGTGAGAGCGTGAGATAGGTGTAAGTCACTGACGAGTGTGGCGGTCAACGTGTAAGAGTTGGCAGGGAGGAAGGACATGATTGAAGAAGAGGGATAGAACAGACACAGCTGTTCCTCAAACAAATTGATGAAGTGATCCTCTCTTTCCTCCGTCCAAAACTCTGCCATTTCGACCAGCAGACGGTTTGTAACCGACTTGACCAGCAGACTTCGCTACGAGCTGATTGGCTGTTGAAACAGGTGACGTGCCTTACGCTCTAAAACCAGCCAGTGGCGACTTGACAAGCTGAGTTACAGGTCGACACCATCAGCCGGCTGAGACGGGCCAGTTCACACTGCTGCAGCTTTTCCCTGCAATGTTCTAACAAGTTTTCGTCTCGTTGTGAATCTTTGGTCTGGATCGGGCTTTACACACTGCCTCGTTTCACTCTAGAAAACACATAGTTCTGAAACCTGAGCAGAACTTTGTGGATCAGCAGCTCTTCCTCTGGTCCCTCGGTGCTCGACTGCCACCTTTGTTCGCTCATCTCTCTCTTCCTTTTGTTACCTTTTTTCCTTTCTCGTTCTGTCGGTGCAGCTAAACGTTGACCGCTGCTGCAGCTTTCGCAACACAATACCCTCACCTTTTTATTTATATATATATTTTTATAGGTAATTTAATATGAAGAGACTTGACCTTACCTTAGCAACCAGCAGGACATACATTCCATGTCAGTTTCAAAGTTGTGCGATCACGCTTTTAGATTTTTTGACTTGAGAATCAAGCATGCATGTACCCTTAAAATGTTGAACAAAAAAAAAATCCATATGCCTTGTTTGTAAATATTTCTTTTTATCCCATTATCAGCCTAATGCTGGCAGTTGTTTTGTATTGCATATATGCTGTTTTATGACTGTTTTAAAAGTCAGCGATGCTGCAGTACCGTTTGTGTTCTAGGGACAGGATCTTAGCAGGTATGCAAGTACGTTTCCTCCCAGAATGCCCTGAAGGTTTTAGAGATGCAGGTAGAAAAAACACTGGAAGTAACACAAAGCAAACATGGAATCGTTTTGAATCATGAAATCACTTTTTCAAAGAGTATTTATAGAAAAACACATTTTTGGTTAATATTTCCCACACTCGGCACACTGCAGCAGAGTGGGGGAACACTTCAGCGAATAAATGAAAGGTCATTTCAGGAAAACCTGCCCCAAATTAATGAATTTATAATTTAATCCCCACCCCAATGATTACTGATTGGCTGGAACTGTAATGACACAGCGTCATTTCAGATTTAAGTCATGAAGGATTAAAACAAAACCCGGGAGTGACCACATTTTGTTTAGAACACGCATGCACACAATGGCAATACTGTACACCAGACAGACCCAGTGCCTTCAAGTACTAAAGTTTCTTATTGTGCCTAATCCATGTCCTCATTTTTATTATCATGTGCACATCATTTTGTAATTTATGCAAACAAATTAGTTTTTTTCTCCCTTTTTTTTTTAAACTCAAATTGATTACTCTGCATCTCAGAGTTCACCCCCATCGCCATTATTAGTTTCATATACCTAATTGCAATTGTTATATTTAATTGGTTTCATTGAGAGGTTTTTGGTTTTACTTTAATATAGCATTAAGCACACAGTTTCCCCATGTAGCCAAATTCTCATTTCAGCAAGCTCAGGAAGGTCTGGAGACATGAGGAAAAAATGTAGCTAAACAGAGCAAAGACACAGTTTCCTTATCACACTAAACTTAGAGCCGGTTGAATGGCTTCCTCAGGATTAACTAAAGGTTTGTAATGGAGGTCTGACTACGCAGGATATATATATATACTGTACCTAGTCCCATGGTCACTCCCGGGCCCTCTTTCTAAAAGTTTAACAAATGAATGTAACATCCTTTGTTACTGTTGACTGATTATATTCCCCCAACTTTTTAAATCGCTGTCTTACTTCAGTCCGTTTTTTGAGAAGTTCATTAGAAAATGTGTCCCGCTTTTGAAAGACAAAACAAGGGCTCATTTACAATAAGATAGGAATTTCCAAATGGTGTAAATATAATTGTGATTCCTCCTGATATGTATATCACTGTGGCATCTTATGAGGATTTAGAATGTGAAGTATCCCATGTTCTGTATTTTATGACCACTGACTGTCAAACCAACACTGTAAAGGCCTTACTAATCATCAAGCTGTTAAAGGGGCAGTTTACAAGCCAAGATATCACTGGAGTTACCCATTTTTTTTTTTTTTTTTTTATGAATTAAGGGTTATCTGTAAATATACCATACTGCACTGTCTGGTGCTGTATACTGTATTTCAGTTTGAAGCTGAAATCTGCAGTTTGTCGTCCACAATAACAAAACTTTGTTGGCTAGCGGTTAACGAAAAGGTTTTGTGTATTAAGGTTAACAATGACTCGATATACCCAAATAAACATTCCACTACATTTGACAAACTGCAGCAAGAATATTTGTGATACCGGTTATCTATAAGGTGCATTCAGGCTTTTGGCTAAGGGACCAAATTCAACTCTACCAGCACTAAGGCCTCTCTGTTTTCAGGACCAAAACCACTAAATGAACTAGCTGCTAGTGAGGAGTTCTTACAAAGTAAACTACTCCGTACGAAAACTTCACAAACAACCTCAGAGGTGCAGTGCAGCGCAACCTTCTGATCAAATAACAAGACTTCCTGTTAAATGCAACACTTCCTTTGAATCACTGAACATCTCTGTCACACTGAAATGTGTCAGATTTAGCTTTGAGTACATCTGTTTCAGTGAACTTTTTTGTTATCATTACAGTATTTGTTATTTCACGCCTGATTGATCAAGAGTATCAAGTTTATAAACATTTTGAATAAAGTCTAAATCAAGGCTAATGTTGACTTATTGTTTTTCTTTTGGTGCATAATTACCACAATTATATGATGCTGTTTTCTAAAATTTTAAGCTAGCAAACCAAATGTGTATTAATCTGTGGGTTTAGTTTGTTTAAAACTACAGTGCCCAGCTGTCTTTGGGAAATTAATCTTTTTTGAAAACAGAACTATTTATTTGTGACTGTATTGAGACTTACCAATGTACCAATGGCCTTGGGGCTGAGTGCCACAGACGTGGTATTGAGGTAAGAAAGTATTGGAAAAAAAGGAGTAAAAAAAAGTCATAGTATAGTATGTTGACAAAATAAAAAAAGTCATACTATAGTATGTCAAAAAAAAAATTCCCTAGTATAATATGTCTTGAAAAAAAGATTCTAAAAAATGTCAGAAAAAAATGTCTCGAAAAATGTCTGAAAAAAAAGTTTGAAAAATGTTGGAAAAATAAGTCTGAAAAATGTCTAAAAAAATGTCTAGAAAAAAGTTTGAAAATTGTTGGAAAAACATGTCTGAAAAAAACAGTTTGAAAAAAAAGTTTGAAAAATGTTGGAAAAAAAGTCTGAAAAACGTCATCCCCAAACTTTACGGAGAGTTGTAAGTGACAACAGTGAGGTTTCCAGGAGTGAAAATCTCATTCATATTCAATCAATTCAAACTTTATTGCAGACTCAAGGTCCAGATAAGAAAAAAGAAAAAGAAAAGTTTGAAATATGTCCAAAAAGAAAGTCTGAAAAAAGTCTGAACAAAATGTCTAAAAAATGTCAGAAAAAAATGTCTGAAAAAAACAGTTTGAAAGATGCTGGAAAAAAAAGTCACACAGCCTTGATATAACCTCTCCTTCTCTAGATTCCTCCTCTTGATGATTCAGGTGAATCTGCTCCCACTACCTGGTCTCACAGGATTGACTGCAGGCTTGAGATTTTTAACAAACAGTATGTTGAAAAAAGAAAAAAAGTCATAGTATAATATGTCGGAAAATAAATCATAGTATAGTATATCGAAAAAAAGTCATAGTATAGTATGTTGAAGTTTTTTTAAAGTCTTACTATAGTATGTTGAAAAAAAAATCATAGTATAGTACGTCGAAAAAAGCCATAAAAAAGTCATAGAATGACATAGTATGACATAATTATTTCATCAAAAAATATAATATGACTTTTTATGATATTTTTCAACATATTATACTGACTTTTTTTGACTACCTATACTTTGAATTTTTCATGACTTTTTTCGACATTGTCTACCTAACTTTTTTTATGACTTTTCTCTACATACTACACTATAACTGAGTTTCAACATGCTAAACTATGACTTTTTATTATTTTATTTGACATACTATACTATGACTTTTTTTGGACATATGACACTCTGACTTTCTTATAACATACTATTCTATGACTTTTTATGACATACTCTACTATGACTTTTTAATACCTTTTTTGACATACTATTATATTACTTTTTAATAATATTTTTTATATTTTTGTATATGTATATATTTATATATATTTTTATGACTTTACTATGATTTTTTTTGTAGCATACTCTCCTATGAGCTTTTCAGGACATTTTTATGACATACCATAGTGTGACTT
>CAKAOI010048283.1:107708-135096 GCA_916701655.1 Sebastiscus albofasciatus
TCCAGATAAGAAAAAAGAAAAAGAAAAGTTTGAAATATGTCCAAAAAAAAAGTCTGAAAAAAGTCTGAACAAAATGTCTAAAAAGTGTCAGAAAAAAATGTCTGAAAAATTTCCAAAAAATAAGTCTGAAAAATGTCTGAAAAATGCTTGAAAAAAAAAGCATACTCTCCTATGAGCTTTTCAGGACATTGTTATGACATACTATAGTGTCACTTTTTTATTACCATTTTATGACATACTATATTATGATTTTATTATGGCATACTATACTATGAATTTAGAATGATATGTCTATGCCGCCTCGCCGGCGACAGTTTTTGCCATAGACTTTATGTTTTCGGGTTGTCCGTCCGTCCGTCCATCCGTTCGTTTGTACGTCTGTACGATTCTCATGAAAACAATATCTCAAGAACACCTTGAGGGAATTTTTTTCAAATTTGGCACAAACATCCATTTGGACTCATGGCTGATCTGATTAGAATGATATTAATAACAATTTGACACAAATGTCTAATAACAGTAATGACAGTAACGGTTGGCACAGGCATACAACCCCGAGGCGGTAATTCTAGTAATTCTCATATATTTTCTAATATTTATGAGTAAGATGTAATATACAGTATATATTGCTATTACAATGACAAAATCCGCAACCAGGAATCATAAAACCTGATGAAAAACTATAACAATTGAGCTATACTGGGATACAAATGTTTTATTTCAGCAATCACAAGTAACAAAACAAAAATAAACTCTTAGTTACAATATACAACGTATTAGTCATTCGTCATGGAGAATCATGGTTACTGTACCTACTCTACAGAAAAATACTGTGCAGAACTCTGCTATAATGAATTTTACAGAAAAAAAAAATGGATTTTTAAAAGGCTGCTTGAAAACAACTCAGCTTAAAGTAACAGCTTTTCATAAATACTGAAACAGGGATCCCCAGTGACTCCTGAGTTTGTGGTGAGATCAGCTGTGGTAAGAGATAACACTGTTGAATTATGATAGATCCTTCTTGAGATAGATTGTGCTTCATTCCTCATGTACTGTATGTGGGCATTTTTTCAGCTGAAAAACAATGGTATGATCTAAATGAGTTTTTAAGTACTATATAACTTTACAGTGTAGGATTGATGATCTTGCCCATCATGAGGATGGCGTTAGAATCACCCTCGATGACAGAAAAGAAGAATGGCCGGTTGATGGACAGTTTTATAGGGATGCCTGCTTCCTGGATCTGGTCCTGAGGTTCTGCTCCTTCCTCTGACATCTCAAACACCACCTTGTTGATCGCCTGAGAGGACACAGAGAGATCAGTTAATGATGCACACACAAAGTGTTTTTTTTCTGACAAGATGAACACTCATCTAGTTCACCTTATCTATAGTGAAGGGTGTGGTGTTGCTCAGTTGGCTGAACTCGGCCTGGGAGCCCAACAGCTCGGCCTCAACTTCCATGCCGGTCAGCAGGTCCCGCAGATCAGTCACAGAAGACATGGAGAACTTTGGGAGGGACAGCTCCAACAGACTGGACGCATGGACAGAGGGGGAGACAAATTTTAAATGAAAAATATTTGAACTGAAACGGGACTGTACCCGACTCTCTTTCCCCTTAAAATCTATAGCCTCATTTGCTCTACATTGATACAGTGACACATTAATGATTGACTGATAGACAGTTACTAGCTAAGGTTTTTGTAACTTGAAGCCAATAAAACTGCATATACTGTAAAACTGTGTTTCTACAGTCAGAAAATTCCACTTTTGTTTTGGTAAAATGATGGAAAATAATTCAGCCATGACATGTTTTGTAAATATAGATATTTTAAAATTGCTAGCAAGTTATTGTAATGAATGTAGGATTAATCTCTTATGAATAATAAGTTAAAAAATATATTTAATATGTACATATTTTACATATTTCTATTATTTTTCTATTGTAAATTGTTCTATTTCATATTGTGCCTCTTGACTTTTGCAGTGTATTTATCGTTAAGCACCAAAACATCAAGACAAATTCCTTGTATATTCAAACCTACTTGGCAATAAAACTGCTTCTGATTCTGAAACTGCAATTGTGACTATTACACAAGTATCATACAATATTGTAATGTATTTTATGACATGTTGTGTTATGACTTTTTAATGACTTTTTTTACTTTTAAATTACATTTTTATGAGATACTATACTGTATGTTTTACATTAAGAATGAACTATTCAACACAAAAAGTGAAATTAGAACAGAAATACACATTATTGGCTATTGAAGGTGATACAAGGACAGGATTTAGGGTTTTAAAAAAGCACAACACTCACCCTTCCTGGAGGTTCTGGTGCCAGCCAGAAATGTCGTCTGTGAGCAGCTTAGACACAATGTCATGGACGTTAACCCCTTCATGAGGGAGGACCAGCAACATGTAGGACCGTTTGCTCAGAGACAGCTTCACAACTGTGCACCGTCGTACCTTTGTGGTAACAAAAGCACCCAAGTACATTTAATATTTTACAGCTGCAAATATGTGGTGAACAGAAACACACAAATGAGCAAAAAATAAACAACTAAACTAAGACTTACCTTATCATTCAGGTAGTGGTACTGGCCCGTGTGGGTCATCAGAGGAGCCATCACTGCGGTTGTTTCATTCACATAAAACTCCTGCAAGGTGGTCTTCTCTGGTTGAAAAGCTGTCCTCCAGTTGCCTAAACAGACACAACCAAAGAGCACAATCAGGAACTGCAAGGTGGTGCAGTTATTGACAGAACTCTGGATTTCAGTTTGGTATATCAGCATCTAGGTCAACAGCACAAATCTAAGTATGTTTGACTGGCACATGTAAAGCAACTTAATTTACTGCAAATCTGACTGTGGTCATAATAATTGGTACCATGCTTGACTTAATATTTTCATCCTGGCACTGTGACAAGGATTGGGGATTATTGAAATGATTAAAATGTGGTATTGATTCACATTGTGCTCCTAAAACACAAAGTTAGTTTGGACTTTAAATAATGAAACTCAATCTGTGTGTTCTGTAAAATAAATTTAACAGAGAGGAAGAAGAAACAGACCTTGGAAGTTGAAGGAAGAAACAAACAGAAGGTCGCTGCTGGAGTTCAGATCTTTGAAGACATCCTTCACCTTCCCTCCTGATGTCTTCTCCACGAAGCTGTTCACCAGCTGCTCTGCCTCCTGAGGTTTGGAGAAGTCCACACCGCGGATGAACGACGTGTCGGAGAAGTCCTGCGTGCCTTGAATAAAGTCCTCGGACAGTTGAGCGTGCTGGCGAGTGAAGGCCCAGACCTGGGTGGTGATTTCATCTTTGGGTCCATCGTCCACCAGAGAGTTAATGCCCTGCAGGGTCTTGAGAACCCTGTGTCCGTCCACTAAGGACACACAGTCCGTTCGGTCGGTGCCTCTGTCCAGGCCCAGTAGTTCCTGGATGGAAAGGAGTGAATTGGGAAAGATTAACTTCTTTGACCTGATAATCAGATAGATGGTTAGGATCATCCCCTCAATAGTAAAGGATCGACAGGTTCTGCTTGCCTAAAACCAGGGCTGTCAAAGTCAACAGGATAATAATGCGTTAACGCAAATTCATTTTAACGCCACTAATTCCTTTAACGCATTAACGCAATCGATTTTCTGGAGGTTGTAGCAGGCTCAGTTTTAACGCTAGAGAGAAGCGAGAGAACTGGCATGGAAAAACTGTCATGGACAATTTCAAAGGGGTCCCCTGACCTCTGACCTCAAGATATGTGAATGAAAACGGGTTCTATGGGTACCCACGAGTCTCCCCTTTACAGACATGTCCACTTTATGATAATCACATGCAGTTTGGGGCAAGTCATAGTCAAAGAGGGTGGAAAGAGGAGGTGTCATGCATCATCAACGCGTCATATCTTTGGGGTACAACACATGCGCAGTAAAATCTGATCTTCATCTGATCTAATTGAGCCAATAGCATCGCACGACCGCAGCTCCAGTTACACTGCGGATGTGTCATACCCCAGGGCTCTAAATCATGTCCCAGCCTCTTTCAATAGGCCTTGGTCATAGTCAAAGCAGCACACTGACACGCTGTTGGGCTTGAGTATGCCATGTTATGATTGGAGCATATTTTCTAAATGCAGTACCTGTGAGGGTTCTGGACAATATTTGTCATTGTTTTGTGTTGTTAATTGATTTCCAATAATAAATGTATACATACATTTGCATAGCGCAAGCATATTTGCCAGCTCTCATGTTGATACGAATATTAAATACTTGACAAATCTCCATTTAAGGTACATTTTGAACAGATAAAAAATATGTGCAATTTATTAATTTGCGATTAATCATGGACAATCATGCGATTAATCGTAATTAAATGTTTTAATCGATTGACACCCCTACCTAAAACTCTATTGGACTATCACTACAATGAGAACAAATCAAAAGCAAAGACCTGGTACGGCCTCGCTGTCTTCTTGGAGGCCCCCAAGTAGAAGGTGACGAGGGATCCAAAAGTGTTGAGCGGCGAGAGGAGGGTGTTGGTGCTATGCTCCTTGTTGCCGGCAGCCTGGTACATCCTCAGACCCAGAGAGTTCAACAGACGTGCCAGAACCGCAGTCCTCTCTGTGATGTTCTGCCTCTGTGCATCCAGTTTCGACGGGTCCCTGCTGTCTGGTGTGAGGACTTCATTATCAAGGGGGGCCACTAGAAGTGTCTGCAGAGGCTCGGACGTCTGTGTCTGCAGGGTCTCGCAGCTGACGTTGTCAGCGGCAAAGAGGTAGAAGGGGTGGACGTAGACGCGGTTGGCTTGGCTTCCTGAGAGGTAGCAGCAGAGTAGGAGGGCTAGAAGAGGCGACCGCATTTTACCTTTTGTTGGTAGTCACCTTAAAATGATTCTTTCTGTGGAGGGAGACAGATATTTTTACTTTACAATGAATTATCTTGAGTGTATCAACTGCCTCTTGAATCTCAGTAAGCACTAAATATTTGTGACCCGTGAATGCTATATCACTAATAGTGCGGCCCTCATCAGAAATCTGGCTGGATCTGGTTTTGCGTCTCTGACAGGATTGGCTGGCAGGAACATTGGACACAGAGCGGCATGTCAGTGATGGATTGATTGCTCTTTGTGTGTCCTCTCTCCTGCTGGTCAGTGAATGCGAGTAGGCATTACCCTCTACTACAGAGGTCGCATAGATAATGAAGACGCATCTATGTGCGTCTGTGTGCAAATTAGTATGTGCTCAGAGACTAAAATAAGATGGATGTTTCAATTGGATATTGTTTGTTGTTTACTCGGATCCTGTTAAAGCAGCCTTCAGATTGGAGACGCAAACTGAGGCGGGCATCAAACTAAATTGTCACCATATATTAAGACAAAAATGCTCACTGTGATTGGAAAATATGACACAAATTTGGCTGGATTTATGTTGTAATAACTGTAGAAATTAACACATTCTCTAGAATAAATGAATAGATATGTCACAAAACAAACTTTTACACACACATAAAGTCAAAATAATCCAAAATAATGTAATAAATTCATTGAGATATTTCCAATTTTCTCATTGTAATGTTGTTGCCGGAGCTCCTATAATGAATGCAGAGTGAACACTGAAGTACTGTTTCTACCATCTAAATTGAACTGTCAACTTTCTCTCCTTTGTGAAACTTTTTATGCGTTAACCTAGATGTTTGTGGAGGAGAGTACTGAGTGCTCTTGTGCAAAAATAGGACTTTATCCTTTCTGTTGAATGTGCAGAAATGTGGACTGATGGACTCTTGGAAGAGGTGAGCAAACACTAGATTTTCCTCTATTTGGAAATGCACCACAGGACATGGCCTTGGTCTCTTATCAATAAAACCAGTGCACTCAAATGTTCTTATACACAACCTACCCATATGTGTACCCGCTGACTTGATGACAGAGGTCAAAAAACATGCCCGGTTCATTCTCACTTGATATGTTTTCTGTCAAGATCCAGATTTTTGACTACATTTTTGATATGATCTGATCCATCATAACCTTCAAGTAGAATCTTAGTAGTACTGTTTATTTTTATGAAGTGGATAACCTTCAAACTAAAAAAGTTTGTCAAAGAGAGTTTGACAAAGGTGCTTTCTTGTACACCAGTTTTGGATATTTAGAACATAATATTTTGGTTTTGAAGAACAGAATGGAGTCTCCAAACATTTCCCGAGTAGTTTTTACAATCACTGTGCTGCACAATCAAAAGGCAATTTCTGAGATAAAGCCAAAGTTTGCTCTTACCGTGTGTGTCCTGCTGCTGCTGAGTGAGGTGCTGAGTGAGGTCCTGGCTCCTCTGCTCCCTTACTTTAACCCGGTCAGCCCACCGTTGTGCTCTCACCCTGGTTACTGATTAACCAAAGCAGCATTGAGTCAGGGGCTCTGCTGTCATGACTTACACCCTGCTTTGTACTGACGGGCTACTGCAATAGATAAATAGATCTGACCACCCAATGTCCCTCTACATGTTGACTTTAGGAGGATGATGCAAGCGCATCCTGGATGGGGTGAAAGGTGAGTTCAACTTCCACAAAGGACGAGGAGTGGGAAGCAGAGGGACAGTCAGGCCTTGTTTGTGTTGGAGAGTGACTCACTGAAACGTCACCATATTGCGGGAATGTTTATTTGTGATGAGGGAATAGTGCTCTTGATTAATTGCGCATGTTCTTAGAAATTTTGCTCAATCTCGGGGTCAAACAAGTGTCAAGTAAACAAGTCTCGAACCTGAATCACTTAAATCTAAATACAAATTGAATTTCATGTTGTATCATATTATTCTGCTGTTGTTGTTCCTCTGTTGTCCTGTTTTCATATCTGTGCACTTTCTCATGAGTTCTGTTATAATCCATTTGAATCATTATACACATTATTATACGTGTTATTATAAACAGTCTTAACTCTCTCTAAACTGTAAGTGCAATCGTCACAACTGTTTGACATCACAACTCTATGTTTGCAAAAGGTAGTAACTCATCCAAAACACTTCATTCATGCTTCAGAACCTAATTATTATGTAAGTAAATTGGCCAACGCCACCAAAATTAAAAGTTGTTCTGTCATCATGTCTATATTTATTTAGATGTTTTTCCACCGTGGTAGTCAACCCTGGAAATGTTTCTAACAGTAAATACAAATCTCTGTTATGTTCTACTTTTTGTTGACAATGACTGCTTACTGTACTATACCAGAATTTGTCTAGCTGAATGCTGTTTGTGTATCCAACTGAGCTTTATAGATTCTCATTTCAACATTAGGTAAAAGTTTACTGGGAAAAGTCAATACTTTAGTACACAGGAACAGGATATGTGAGTGTGTTTATACAGTAAATTTATTTGTGTAGCAATGTATTACATATGTTGTAAACAGAAAATTCACCTTTGCTCTTTCATGTAAAGTCATATATAGTGAACAGAAAATTTGCCACAAAATTTATGCTAAAAAACAATGAAAAAAATTGCTGTAGTTCAGTACAAAAAAAAATAAAAAAATGACCTCCTCACAGTACATAACACCATGTCATAGATATGTATGGGATACACGTGTAGTCTGACAGATTTTGATAATTGAACGGATCATTTTGCATGTAATGGCTCAAACGATGAAAGAATGTTTAGAAATTGTGAAGAGGACGACAGTTTCCCTGAGAATCAACTCAAATTGTAGACAGTTGTACTTATGCTTCAGCACACATGTCAAAACTCGTGCAATTTGCTTGAATGAATGGGAAATTCTAATCTGTTACGATCAACAAACTAATTGTTCAGAGATTTTAAGTTAATGTAGTGAAAAAAATAATTCTCATTCGAGAATTGAGCCGAAAAACCGTAATGAGCAAATTCAAAGCGAGAACTAATAAAATGTCTGATAAATGCAAATGTATAAAATAAACTAATACCGCACCTCTTATCCTCACTTTACCTTTTTTTCATATCAAACTGTTAAAAGCTACACCTAAATTTAGAAATATAATGACCCAAACGTGTCCTTCGAAAAGAGCAAATGCCCTCCAAATGTTCTTTATAGGCAGGTAATCAATGTAATGTAGCTCATGTTTACTATTAAATGGGCGACATCCGTGACTGTAATGAGGAAAATCCTTCACACACATCTGTTTCAACAGGGCAGGGTACACTTGATTTTCTCATCAGTGAGAGAAACATTGTGTTATGTTGAGTGTTTTACAGTCCTGGTTTTATCTTCTATAAACATTGTTACAGTAATAATAATTGATAACAGGAAGTTAAGAGTCTATAAAGCAAAAATGAATGACGTAACGCTGACAGTTAGACCGATTGGTATCCAAAGTCACTCATCTAACTGTTAACTATCTGGTCTCTTATCAACCAATGAAAAAACAGTAATTTACACTTTCACTGTATTCATGTAGCATGGTTTTATGTTGATATTTTTTGATATTGATATTTTATACATATACATTAACACACATTTTTGTCAGATTTGGGTTTCAAAGTGTTGTGACAATGGTATTTGCTAAGGCAGCACATATCATACTTGAACAATACATTTACAAAAAAAATTGAAAAGTAATAATAACTGAAGTATATATAAATAAACAAAAATAAGAAATAAGTTATTTCAAAGTTGAATTTATATTTTAGATTAATAGGATTAATACATTATAACCCATCTTATAAAAACATTTACACTATTTAATACAATTTTATTTGCTTACATATGTCAATACATAGATTTAAAAATCTTGACTTTCAGTAAATGTGTTAGCGGCTCTGTGAGGCTGTACTTAGGCAAAACAGTGCTTTGAGCTAACTGCTAATGTCAACATGCTAACAGGCTCACCATGACAATTGATGTTTAGCAGGTATAATGTTTACCATGTTCACCATCTTAGTGTAGTTAGTTAGCATGCTAACATTTGTTAATTAGCACTGAACACAAAGTACAGCTGAAGCTGATGGGAATAAGTCATTAGTTTTGAAGGTATTTGGTCAAAAACCAACGTATTGGACAAATTGAAAATGTTGACCTGATGATTGTGCAAGATGAAAAGTCAGGGAATCACCAAAGTTATTATAATCAACATTGAGGAGGCAGTGGGCAACCTCTGGGGTTTGAAAAGTGAAGCAAATACTGAAGTGCCTTAAACTTGCATTCTTTCGAATAGCCAGCAGGGGGTGACTCCTCTGGTTGCAAAAATTAGTCTGACTGTATAGAAGTCTATGAGAAAAGGAGCCTACTCGCTTGATTTATTACCTCAGTAAACATTGTAAACATGAGTTTATGGTCTCAATCGCTAGTTTCAAGTCTTCGTCAATATAATAATAATATGATGTTCATTTTGTAAATTATGGTCCCATTTTGAGTAAAATGGAAAACAGTGTGTTTTCAGTTTATTAAAGTTAATTATAATGTTTTAGAGGCCTACAATGTCTTATCTAGCATTTGATTGTACTAGCTCCACCTGTCATGTCACTGGTTGCAAATAACCAAGATGGTAATAGTCAAAAACCAAGATGACGATGGCCAAAATGTCGAACTCCAGGCTTCAAAATGGCAAGCCAATGGGTGACGTCTTGGTGACTACGTCCAATTCTGATATACAGTCTATGTGAGGGTGGCATGAATGTCTGTACTAAATCTCATAGCAATACATCCAAAACTTGTGGACATATTTCATTGAAAACCACAATGTCAACCTGCTGGTGGCGCTAGATGAAAAGTCAGGGGAATCCTACTGACCAAAGTCAGTAGGATTCATCCTCTGGGCACCATGAATGTCTGTTAGAAATGTCATGGTAATCAATCCAACAGTTGTTTAAGTATTTCAATCTGGACAAATGTGACTAAAATGTTAAAAATAAATGTATTAGGGCTGTCAAAGTTAACGCAATAATAACACATTAGTGCAAATAACTCATTTAATTAACGCAATCGATCCTTCGGAGGTTGTAGCGGGCTAAGTTCTAAAGCTAGAGTGATGATATTGGTATCATAAGAAACTACAAAGAAACTAAAGAAAAAAACTAAATAATGCTCAAAACTTAGGCTACATTTTTGAAAACTGCCATTTTCAAAGGGGTCCCTTGACCTCTGACCTCAAGATATGTGAATGAAAATGGGTTCTATGGGTACCCACGAGTCTCCCCTTTACAGACATGCCCACTTTATGATAATCACATCACACGCAGTTTGGGGCAAGTCATAGTCAAGTCAGCACACTGACACACTGACAGCTGTTGTTGCCTGTTGGACTTGAGTTTGAAATGTTTTGATTTGAGCATATTTTTTATGCTAAATGCAGTACCTGTGAGGGTTTCTGGACAATATTTGTCATTGTTTTGTGTTGTTAATCGATTTCCACTAATAAATATATACATACATTTGCATAAAGCAGCATATTTGCCCACTCCCATGTTTATACGAGTATTAAATACTTGACAAATCTCCCTTTAAGGTACATTTTGAACAGATAAAAAAATGTGATTTATTTGTGATTAATCAAGATTCACTATGGACAATCATGCGATTAAAAATTTAAATATTTTAATTGATTGACAGCCCGAAAATGTATATAATTTTGGCGTTTGACTGCTGATATCTATGACATTATTTGCCAAGAAATGTGAAGAATATTCTGCAGCTGCATTTATCATTAAATTATCTGATATACATGTATATGTGTGCATGTTTACAGGACAATTATAAGCTAAAACAGGATTAAACATACACAAAACTGCATCATAATTGTAGTTTTTCATTATTAATGTACAAACATTTGATGTTCACACTATTTACTGTTAATACAATGCAACTGGTGCAGCAGGATTCTCGTGGTGGCAATATTCAATTAACATAGCAGATGTCAGTTTCACATGAAAGATCATTATAGTGGACATTTTATTATTTGCTCACTTGCAAGTTCCCAAAAACCTTCATGAAGTTCAATCGTATGCCTTGAGCAAATATCTTAAAGCACATCCTGAAGCTATAGAGCTGAACAATCTTTGTGCATGCTTTATGATGGTTAACCAAGTGTGGTTTTTCTCATGCACAGTGATGAATGATTAATCTATCACTATCACTATTGGTGGGATCAGAAACTTTATGGGTGCTACATCAAAGTGTCTGGTTATATAAGCTGAAATGTTCAGCATCTGAAGCAAGTTGGAAGGTGAACGAATTCGCTATGTGGACTCTCTTGGTTCTCTGCGGTGTGATCGCCTCACATGGAGTGCAAGGTATTGTCCACTATTTTCTTATTGTTATGTTTGTCTCTTTGTTTTTTGGATTATGGGTTTTTGGCAGACTTTTGTTACCCGTGCTGTCTCTGGTCTTTAAGTGACTTATGTACTCTGACCTTTCGTCCTGTTTGTTTGTTTTTCTCATAATACATCAGGTGCTGATCGCTACCGAACAACTGCCGAAATGAATCCAGCAACAACAGATGTTACAAGTACAAAAACTTCCACTTAAATAAAAAAATAATGCAACTATGGTTTAGTTTTAATTGTCCTGCGTACATCCAAAATGTTGTTTGCCTTACCCTGTCTCTATCTGAATAGCTTGATTGGTGTGTTTCAGTCAGTTTCAGCTAAATCAGAGATGTTTACTGAGTGTATTAAAAAGTGGAAAGATCTGATTATCAGGATAACTAATGTATCTTTTGATCTGAGTCACAGAATGTGTTGATACTTGCCATTAAGTATCAGATCACGGCTCTGATTTTGATCTAATTAATATCAAAATGTTTTTTTTTTTTACAAATACATGTATAGTTCTTGATAAGTTTATTATGAGTATGATAAGTTTATTATTATTTTCTTATATTATGTGATGATTATTACATTATGAGCTTCTATTACATTTAAATATTACACTATGTGCTGAATTTATTACATTATTCAACTTTTTTGTTCTTAGTTTATAATGTAATAATGTTCTCATAATATAAAAAACGTATTACATTATGCACAGTTATAACATTATGAGTTGCTACACTTGTCATAGTAGGAAAACCACAGGTATGAATAATAACATTATGGCGGTGTCCCAGTAAGAGTGCCAGCATGCACAATACCAGGACCCTGAAACCAAAGCAGCTAAACGGAATTCAGTCATGGTTCATTTTATTATTTACACCTGTGATTTTCCTACTGTGACATGTGAAAAATGGCTTTTGTGAAAAAAGCCTATAGCATTAAAACCAGGTAATTTTGTTCTCTCTCTGTAAAAGTTCCATTAAAGTAAAAAGTACATTTTCATTTGACACAATCTTGCTATAAAGTAAACATTGTCTCCCAGGTCAGCCCTCATGTCGTTACAACTGCGGCAGGCACCTGGGACACTGTTCCTGCTCAAGCTCTTGTCAACGCTATGGCAACTGTTGCTATGACTACAACTGTAAGTGCCAAGTCTAACAAATCAACAGCGTTAACAACCTCTGCAGCAAATGTCTCGCTGGAGCAATCAGTCAGTCAAATTCCAGTGTAATGCTGCGATGACAATGATACATGACACTGTCCTTTTTTTTGTTGTTTAAGACTGCAAAACAAACACTAGCTGTGTTATAATTTATTATGCAGTAAGACAAGGATTACTAACTATAATAATAACTTTATTTTCCTCCGTCTGTCATCGTAGATTACTGCCCAACCACTACTCAGAGGCCTCACGTCACACGTATGTAAAACCCTTTAAGCTACAATTTACCCTTGAAGTACTTGATATGTAACACTTCCTACATATACTGTAATGTCAAACGTCAACCTGTGTCTCACAGCTCGGCCCTCGTGTTATAACAAATGCGGCTGGAACATGGGAAGCTGCTCCTGCTCAAGCTCTTGTCAACGCTATGGCAACTGTTGCTATGACTACAACTGTAAGTGCCAAGTTTAACAAATCAATAGCATTCAGCATCCCTCTCCTGCTGAAGGAATCAGTCTGTCAAATCCCTCAGTGCTCACACGGGCATGGTGTGTTTCTGTTTACAGTCGCAGAATAAAGAACAAGTGATAATGTTTGTTTCACACAGTAAGTAGAGGTGTAAAAGATTATAATTATCTCTTTCCTCTGTCATGTAGCTACCTGCCTGCCAACCACTCAGCCTGTTAGACCGACCACATGTAAGAAAACCTCTCAACAACCTACATGTGGAAGAATAAAGCATATTAACAATTACTGAAACGTTTTAATACTCTCTCTCTCTCTCTCAGATTATTCCACATGTCGAAACAACTGTGGCAGTTACCAGGGTAGCTGCTCCTGCACAAGCTCTTGCCGATACTACGGAAACTGTTGTCCTGACTACAACTGTAAGTATATTGTCCCTCAAAGCTCAGCGGAGAAGCCACTGCACGCTATGATGACAACTTCTACTGAAAAGCATCTTGCGTCACACTGAAATGCACTAATATTATTCCTCAACTAAGACCTTCATAAATTAATTTACTGAGTTATTATTCAAAGTTTCCATAGAAATTGACTATGATATGACATATGATGTATTTCCTGTTGAAACAGGATGTAGGGGTGAGGACTCGCAGTGGGAGATCTTTCTGAACGCTGAACCAAAGGGACATTAGTTAAACCTGCAGTAGGCAGAATATTTTTGGCATCATTGGGAAACAATTCCATAATAACCTTTCAGCATATTGTAATTCAAGTGTTCTGAGAGAAAACTAGTCTTCTGCACCTCCTCATGGCTCTGTTTTCAGGCTTTAGAAAGTCTAGCCGTCAATCTAGACATGAGACTTTGGCCAATCAGAGGTCATTTCAGAGAGAGAGCGTTCCTATTGGCTGTTCATTCAACTGAGGCAGCTGTCAATCACTCGCAAACTACAATCAAACGGTCAAACTAGGCAGCGCTGATCAAATATGAATCAATATTGTGTTACTCTAATGCCTATTTCTCTCCTCAAATGTTTTCAGAAACATCTTGTAGTGTTTAGCTGTAAAATGAGAAAGTTTGCTCCGGCTGGTGGGCGGTGCTTGGTATTTCCTCAACTAATCTCAACATGGCTGTCGGGTCACAAACTTTCTCATTTTACAGCTAAACAGCACACTACAAGATATTTCTGAAAACATTCGAGGTGAGAAATAGGCATTACAGTAACAGAATATTAATTAATATTTGATCATCGCTGCCTAGTTTGATCATTTGATCGGAGTTTGCGAGTGAGACTGCAAGGCTCCAGCTCGGCTCTGATTGGTTGTTTTCTTCCGGTCTGTGAAATCTTGCAGATGCCATTTGGAGCATCGGAGGACATCGGAGGACACAGAGGCACATGATTTAGATTACCTGTCTCATGCACAACTGTCAGGATATAGTGACTGTTTTATAAATATAACCTTTTTTTAATCATATTTGCTCCAATTCTACCCACAGCTGCTTTAAAACAACTACAAGTTGACTGTATAACAATATGGACATGGTGGTAATAATATTTTTTTGTTCACAGTTGCAGAACAAACAACAGGTGTATCAGTAATAAGGTGTGAAAGATTGTAATAATTTGATTCTCCTCTCTTTGTCATGTAGCTTACTGCAGCTCAACGGTCGCACCAACCACAGGTATGAAAACCTCTCTAGAGTATATGGGAATAAACCGGCCCATCATTTATTCCGCTAGCAGGACAGATTACTGAAATGTCTTTCTACTGTACTCTCCCGTGTCTCTCAGGTCAGCCCTCATGTCGTTACAACTGCGGAAGGTACATGGGAAGCTGCTCCTGCTCAAGCTCTTGCAAATACAATGGCAACTGTTGTTACGACTACTTCTGTAAGAATCATAACACTCAAAGCTCAGCAGAGAAGCCGCTGCACACTATGATCACAATTTATAACAAAAAGCATCTTGCATCACACTGAAATGCACTGATATTATTCCTCAACCAAAACCTTCATAAATTAATTCATTGAATTATTATCTAATGTTTCCATAGAAATTGACTGTACAGTGATACAATCTTCTACTCCTCTTAGTATGATGTATTTCCTGTTGAAACAGGATGTTGGGGTGAGGACACGCAGTGGGAGATCTTTCTGAACGCTAAACCAAAGGGACATTAGTTAAACCTGCAGTAGGCAGAATATTTTTGGCATCATAGTGCAAAAATTCCATAATAACCTTTCAGCATATTATAATTCAAGTGTTCTGAGAGACGGCAAGGCTCCAGCTCAGCTCTGATTGGTTGTTTTCCTCCGGTCTGGGAAATCCTGCAGATGCCATTAGGAGCACCGGAGGACACAGAGGCACATGATTTAGATTACCTGTCTCATGTACTACTGTCAGGATATAGTGACTGTTTTATAAATATAACTTTTTTTAATCATATTTGCTCCAATTCTACCCACTGCTGCTTTAAAACAACTGCAAGTTGACTGGATAATAATATGGACATGGTGGAATTAAATTGTTTTTGTTCACAGTTGCAGAACAAACAACAGGTGTATCAGTAATAAGGTGTGAAAGATTGTAATAATTTGATTCTCCTCTCTTTGTCATGTAGCTTACTGCAGCTCAACGGTCGCACCAACCACAGGTATGAAAACCTCTATAGAGTAAATGGGAATAAACCGGCCCATCATTTATTCTGCTAGCAGGACAGATTACTGAAATGTCTTTCTACTGTACTCTCCCGTGTCTCTCAGGTCAGCCCTCGTGTCGTTACAATTGTGGATATAACATGGGAAGCTGCTCCTGCTCAAGCTCTTGCCGATACAATGGCAACTGTTGTTACGACTACTACTGTACGTATCGTGTCACTCAAAGCTCAGCCCACTTTGATCACAGTTTCCACCAAAAAAGCGATACTGAAACCCATGTTTTTTTTCCAACAGCCTCCTGCCAAGTCACAACTGAGATTCCAGCCACAGGTAGGATCCTCAGTGTGCAACATGAGCCTGCTGCGAATATAATTCACTGCCATCACACTCGTGTTATGTTGTCCACCTTTAGCAAACCCCTGCGGAGGCCATCTGTATGGCTCTGGTACCTTCTCCAGCCCGAACCACCCCAACCACTACCAAGACAACGCCTACTGTGTCTGGCAGCTCAGGGCTGCGTACGACCAAAGAATCTTCCTGTCATTCACGTACCTGCAGTGAGTGAACAATAGGCTGCTTTTTGGAGATCTTTCGTATAAATTAGCAGCATTGTTATGTGAATTAAAAATGGTGAAATTATGTGATGACAGAAATTACGCACAGTAATCGAGAACATTATTAACTTGTGGAGAACTCTAAATTGATAATCATCAATTGGTGCCTTCAAATGACATTCGTGAACTCGTATTTACAACATGGGAAGTCGTGTACACAATATGCTTGGCGTTCAAGTGGTTAATTCGTGAGAACATGAAATGCTGCTAAGCAACGGCAATATTAACGTTAATGTCGCAAGTGGGTAACATAATGCAGTAAATACAAAGGCATAATGACAAAGTAAAACGATGAGGCTGCTGGAAATATCAACATCTACCTCAAACCTATTATAAAATTGCGAAACATATACAACTAAATATTCAATATATTAACTTATTATGTACTGAATAATTGACTTCCATGGTTTCCGCCATTTCTGACCCCATTTGAAGGCACCAAAAGACACAATGGAAATATTTTAGGAGTTTTGCTTCAATAAGTTATTAATTTATGGTTTTTATTATCTTTTTAATGAAACAGATTGGAGAACTGCTGCTCCTGTGACTATATTGGAGTCTACGATGGGCCGTCTACTGGCTCACGATATCTGGGGAAAGTGTGCAACGACAGTCAGAGTACTTTCTACTCCACCTCCAACTACTTGACTGTGCTCTTCCGGACTGATAGTTCAGTGGTTGGCCGAGGGTTCAGTGCCGACTTCGTTAGCTCTCTGCCACCAAGCTCAGGTACAAATATGGTAGATTTAATAGGGAGGGTCTAACAAAAAGATGGTATTAATTGCATTGGTGGTAATGTAGGTTCCATCATTTTTGGAACTTTGTTCGCATACCAGGGACCTCTGTGGCTTTGATTTTGGCCATTCTGTTTTTTAATCTGTCTCTTTTGATTCCTCCAAATTAACTGAAGAGCAAAACAATCATTATCCCTTTAAAGGTACAGTGAATAGGATTTGGCAGCATTACAGATTGCGGCCAACTGAGTACCCCTCCGCTGACTCCTCCCTTTCCAAGACTGCGGTAACGGGAGCTGCCGAGTGCAAAACCGTGGTATTCCATTTCTGCAGATAAATCCCCTGAAATGTTACACACTATTCCAGAGTTTAAACTCCTTTCTAATAGTAGCCTACATCTCATTTCCTCTTTTGTCAGGTGGTAAATCAAACCACAAGATTACGAATCTACAGCCACACTAGCAGCTCTGTGAGGTTGTACTTAGGCGCAGCGGTGCTTTGCGCTAAATGCGAACGGCAGAATGGTAACATGCTCACAATGACAATGTTTAAGCATGTTTACCACATTCACCAAATGAGTTACTGTAATTCATCCTGGCGGGGACATGAATGTTAGTACCAAAATTCATTGCAATCAATCCAATAGATGTCAAAGCATTTCATTCAAATCCACAAATGTCAACCTCACCAAAAAGTTCACGGTAATCCTTTCAATACTTGTTGAGATGTTTCAGTCTGGACCAAAGTGGTGGACAACCCAACTGAACGACCGACCCTAGAACCAAACCGCTGGCATGGCTAAAAATGTAAACATTGTGTAATCTTACACCTTCATCCTAAAAGTAATTCAAGCTGTTGTAAATATCTTGGCCTTTGGCAGGTCGAGTGGACTGTTCCTCAGACAACATGAACATTGTGATCGAGAGGACTTACCTGAACTCTATCGGCTACGGCGGCCAGAGTCTGTACCTGAATGACCCGCACTGCAGACCCCAGGTTTCTAGGTATCAGGTGGTCTTCAACTTCCCCATGAACACTTGTGGCAACGTTCGAAAGGTAGACAACTCCTCACCTTCTGGAAAACATTAACAACATACAATACTTCCTGATACAAATTACTACGATGGTAAGAAGAGAGAGAGTGTGACCTTTTTCCAACATATCCTACCTTGAACAGTTTGAGAATGGCAGAATTGTGTACACCAACACCATCCGTGCCTACACCTCCAGCTCCGGAGAGATCACACGCCAAGCTCACCTTAACTTGAACGTGGGCTGTCGGATGGAGCAGGACTCAGTGTCCCAGATCATGTACGTTGTCCGTCATCATGACAACAGCAGCATTACAGGCACAGGCAGATTCAATACCAGCATGGACTTCTACACATCCAGCAGCTTCTACTACAAGGTGCATCCAGGTGTTTGTGCAGAAAATCCCTACTGCAAAGACTTACATGCCATGCTGACGTTTTGCTTTTACACTCTCAGGTGACTCAAGCCCCGTACGAGGTGACACTCAACCAGAACTTGTATGTCCAAGTGGACCTGAGGAGGGGTGACAGCTCCCTGATCCTCTTTCTTGACACCTGTGTGACCTCACCATCGCCCCATGATTTCTACACCAGACCTTACTACCTGGTCCGCAACGGGTAAGATGAGAGTGCGCTTTGCTTCATTGCTCCCCACAAGCAGTGATCGTTACATTAAGTAACTCACCTGCACTGGGTTCCTGTGCCTGTTAAGAACAACAATAAGAACTGGTGGATCTGTGTGATTAATGCTGAAACAGTGGATACCGCCAAATATCATCAGTGGAAAGTAACTAAGTACATTTACTGAAGAATTGTACTTAAGTATAATTAAGTAAGTACAATTTTGAGGTGCTTGAGTATTTCCATTTTCTGCTACTTTATATTCTACTACATTTCAGATGGAAATATTGTACTTTTTACTCCACTCTATTTATTTTACAGCTATAGTCACTAGTTACTTTACAGATTAAGATGATACATTGCAGAAGAAGGGCTACAAGTATCTTGGAATTATTATTGATGATTCTCAGTGTTTTAAGCCTTACATTTCGCAGCTGATGAAAAAAACTTAAGTTGAAATTGGGTTTTGGCCAAAAAGAGACTCGTCGCTGACACGTTTATGTCTGTGCTGGACTGTGGGGATGTTATATACATGCATGCATCTTCTCAAAGCCTACACACGCTGGATACTGTCAGCAGCACTGGAGCACTGAGATTTATTATGAATTTTAAAGCCCTTACACACCATTGCTCTTTGTGTGCTTGGGTTGCCTTGTCCACCCATAGACCGAACCACTGGAGTAATCTTATTTGTAAGGCTATTCTTAGTCTGCTTCATTTTACCAAAGGATCTACATCCTTCAAAAAAAGTACGGGAAGCTACTGTCTTCGCTCCCAGGATTTAATCCTATTAACTGTCCCCAAAGTCCGTACTGAACTGGGAAAAAGGACATTCAAGTATGCTGCTCCCTCTTCTCATTGAATGTCTTTAAAGTGCTTCTAAAAGACTTGGAACTTGAAGCAAGCATATCTGGCTGTAGATCTTTTGAATGAAGATGAATGTTTGTTTTGATACCTTAAGATTCTGTAATTTGCTCTTTGCCTTCGTTTTTAAATTGTTTGTTTTATGTCTGCAACCGTTTAACAGTGCTGTTGCCTATCTTGACCAGGACACTCTTGAAAAAGAGATTTTTAATCTCAAGGAGTCTTTACTGCTGGTTAAATAAAATAAAATAAATAAAAGCAGTTGAAGCCTCCTGTCACTTTTCAGGTGTCTATGGGTTATTAGCAGTTTTACCAAAGAGACATTTCCCTTGTAAAGTCCAAAGAACTACAATATAAATATGTGTAGCAAATCTAGTTTTTTTTTTATCTGGTGTTAAAAGCATTTTGCTGATGATACTTTTGTGCTTTTACTTAAGTATGACTTTGATTTTGAGAGTTTTACTTGTAATGGAGTATTTTTGCATTGTGGTATTAAGTAAGGTATCTGAATACTTCCTTTTTACCACTGCCAAATGTAAGGATAAAGACATTGCTCTTCTGTTCACATATTCACAGCACTAGTATTGTCCACTAACACTGTCTCTGTTTCACCTTTAGATGTTCTGTGGACAACACCTACCAGACCTACACCTCTGGCACCAGAGCCTTCGCCCGTTTCACATTTAAGGCCTTCCAGTTCCTGCGAGCCACAGACTCGGTGTACATCCAGTGCAAGGTCCTGGTATGCCAGGCCTCCGACTACAATTCCCGCTGCCGCCGTGGCTGCAGCAGACGTGCGGCCAGAGACCTGGGGTCTGAACACGACAGCCAAACTCTGGTCCTGGGTCCCATCCAACTCAAAGGTCTGTAGCCATTTGTACTTGGTTGTGATACCAATAGTGGATGAAGTGAAGACTTATATTAGGTTAGCAGTAAGAAAAGAAAACATTACAATAAAACTAATCTCACTATTTCTCTTCACCAGAACCTGAAAAAAAGGAAGAGACTCCAAAGCAGGATAAGGCTTAACTTGATTCTGCAATAAGCAGCTTCAATCATCTTCATTACAGCTCATTCTGCTCATCATGACATTTAATTATACTACCTATTTCTTTTCTCTTTATCTCAATACTTGATTAAAAGCATCCTCAAAAGACAATTTGTGTTTGTGTGTGTTCATTACATCATTTCTGCTCTTGAATACAAAGAAGATGGAGAAAAATGAAGACAAAAGACAAAGTGAAACTCAGTTATAAAACACTTTACTTATAAATTAGTAAGATTAATCATCTCACAATAAAATGATTTGCCATCCCAGAGGGAGAGAGTGATCGCCAACAGGCTGCAACATTCACCATTACCTATGAACCTACGACACACTGAGAGAACATAAGGCAGTCATTACTGGATGCCCCTGTTACTGGTAAGCATGGCAACAAGGAGGTGGTCCTAACAACAGTAACTATGTTCTCCACGCATGTTGCTAAGCAACAGACAACAGTACCCAAGACAAAGAACAATCTTGCTAAAGTAGCAGTCTTTACTTGATGATTTTGCTTTTTTGACACTGAACATCTATTCAACGACTCAGAATACAATACTCAGTAAATATTCAGAAAAGCACTGGGATCCATTAGACGAACGGGGGGAGTCTCAGCGTGTGTTATCACAAAGGCTAAAAACGTGGCATCCCCGGTGCTACGTGGCAATTCTGAAAAAAAGTGTTCACATGAGACACAAGACTTGGTGATTCTGTCCTAAACACGGAGATACTGGATATCAAAGTGACTTCATACAATATCAAAACATCAGAACGTGACATGATGTGATTAAAAGGATAGGCAAAACCCTTTTAACAAAACGAGTGAAGTTACCATTATGCTGGTCTAGGAAGGGCACTGTGTGAAGGAACTTTCAAAACAACCCGGCTTCTACAAAATCTAGCTTGACAACTGAGCTGGCCGACCAAAAAACATAGAGATATATAGTTTGGCCAGGTTTTACTGTGGATGCCATCCATATAGTTTTGATTCGAAAGTTTCTTAGCAGCATTCATGGAGCAGGATTTTGGCAAAAACAAAATTAGGGATGCACCGATACCAGAACAGATATCGGGATGATACTGACTCAAATAGCTGGATCCGGTATCGGTGAAAAGGGGCCAATGTATTCATTTCAATTCTGAAATATATATATATATATATATATATATATACATTATATACTGGAATTTGGATTTCTGTTTAAGTTTTAATCACTTTGTGGCTGCATTAAAAATCTTCACACTTGAATTGTAAATCTTGTTAATTTGGATTTTTTTTTTTTTACCAAGTTGCTGGTGTATGATTTATTATTTTAATAATAATAATTAAAATAGTAAAAATGTATATCTATGTATTTGATACATTTTGTTTTACAAAGTTAGGAAAACAATGTTTAAGTCCAGCCTGATGTTGCCTTTGACATAATAGGATGATCCCAGTCACTTCCACACAGCGAGGCATACAGACTGTTAATTCATTATTATTATTATGGTATTGGATCGGTACTCGGTATTGGCCAATATCCAAAGCCCAGGTATCTGTATCGGACTGAAAAAGTCGGGTCGGTGCATCCCTAAAAAAAAAAAAATCATGGCTACCACAGAAAACCACAAACCATGTTTTCTTCTAAGGTTCTGGGCCTATTCATTACAGTAGGAAGAGGATATTGTAAATAATATCTATTCATCTTCAAAGTAACAGTCCTCTCTATCTTGGACACACAAGAAAGTGACTATGTCAGGCACTGCAAAGAAATAGTAGTAATGCACCAAGCACTGAAATAATTTCAACAAGGCTTAAGTAAGATCACTCTAGGCCAACAGTTTCACTCCTGTGTCGGTATCATCAGAGTAATCTTTAGATAAAGATTCAGGAGGGTTGAGAATTTATTTGGTTTCCTGTTTTTTTGATAAAAGGGACATGCTTTTGAGAGTGAGAGACGATTTGCTGTGTGAGTAGCATGAGTGTTATCACTTTACTGAAAAGGACCACACCTGTATTCTGTTAGTCATTCTACTTCACAACACGTCCTGTATGTGCAACATTAGTATTGACTATTTTCTGAGGTAAATCACAAGTTGTTTTTAGATTGCTGAATGAATTCCTTCCAGTAGCCACTGGTTGTCATTCACCTCAGCCCGATATGAGGCCATATAAACTGAATACAATTGTACCTATTTAATTTTGTCACCTTAGTGATTCATTCATTCAGTAACATATTACAATGGTAAGGTCCTTTATTTCATTGTTGTGAAATAAACCCAACAAGGCGATGCAGAGGGGTCTTGCATCGCCCTGAAGGGGTTTATTTCACAACAATAACCCGCTGGCTGTACATTATCCCCGCTTATGACACGGCTACTTGCTTAAGGAATCAATATTTTGACACAAAAACGGTCCGGCAGAGTCCGGACTGCCCATAGCAACGGCCTGCTATAAAGAAATAACAGACCGTAGAACAACATGATTGACCAATCAGAATTGAGTATTCAACAAAGCCTTGTAATAAATAAGGTTATTAAGTTTGGCTAAGTAGGGAAGTTGTTTTTCTGAGATCTGATTTTCTGTGATGACACCCCAAATAAATTCTCAACCTGTTGAAAACACTGATCATCCCTTTATAATACACTTGAATGGGCACCTTTAATTATACAAAATGAAACCATCTGAATGTTGACATTTTATAAGTACAACTTTCAAAGGCTATAGGCTACATCAAGGCCAAGTAAAAGACCAATAAATAAAATTACTATGGAATTAATAAAACAAGGCTGTCCGTTAAAAGTCCTTTCAAAGTTTTCCTCGTTCGCCCGTCACTTGTGCTGCCCGCGGGCAAAGTGGCAGGCAAAGTCGTACTTGCTCTTGCACTTGTGGCCGCAGATGTTGCACTGGAATGG
Organism: Sebastiscus albofasciatus; assembly: GCA_916701655.1. Classification (NCBI taxonomy): domain Eukaryota; kingdom Metazoa; phylum Chordata; class Actinopteri; order Perciformes; family Sebastidae; genus Sebastiscus; species Sebastiscus albofasciatus. The sequence goes on from CAKAOI010048283.1 coordinate 131,062, forward strand.
GTTCTCGTAGCCGTGGCAGCCCATGTGGATGGTGTAGAGGATGTTGTCGGGGAAGTAGATGTCACAGTGCTGGCAGTGGTGCAGCATGTGGGGGTCCTGGAGTGGGACGGACAGGCCTGGGGCCGGCGTACTGGGTTGGCTGTTGGAGATGCTAGGGGTGCTAGTGCGCCCGCTGTGCTCGCTGCAGGGTCCCCCTCCAGGGCTGCAACCGCTGTGAGGAGGAGCCCGCGGCTCTGGAGTGATTGGGGAAGAGGAGGAGGCATGGACCATGCTGGCTGAGACTGCCACCGGAGCTGTGGCAGGGTGCGGCTGCTGGATGAGGAAGGGCTTCTCGTCGACGATAGACTCTGCCCCTGGAGACATGGGAGGTTGAGTCTGGTTCTGGGACTCTGAAGGGAGGCTGGCCAACTGGCCCGCCAGGGTGGACAGCTGATTCAGGGGGTTATCCATAACCATATCGTGGTGATGGTGATTTTGATTTGTGGAGTGCCCGTCCTCGACCGCGCGACCCTGATTATCATACGTCTCCTGGCGTAAGTGGGGCAGCTCGTGGGAGAAGTCGTTCACATTGTCCGCCTTGTGCACCACCATGGAAGGGGGGCTGAAGTTGATGAGGAGTCGGCGGCCGTAGCCCAGCGAGCTGGCCTTCTTCTGCAAAACACTCAGCATCTTCTTGTGGGAAAGCGAGCGGGCGCCTTTCATCGGCAGGAGTTTGTGGCGCCGACGGCGATGGTGCGACAAGTTGCTGCGATCGCTGCAGCGGAAGGAGCACAGCTCGCACTTATAAGGCTTCTCGCCTGTGTGCGATCGCATGTGGGCCTCCAGGTGGCGCTCGTAGGCCGAAGCAAATGGGCAGAGGTGGCAGCGGTGAGGTTTCTCTCCTGTTTAATTGAGGAAAACAGGCTAAATAACAAAACAATGTCAACATGTCATCCCCTGAAAATGAACTATTAATACTTACCGGTGTGAATTCGGATGTGCTCAATGAGTCTCGCCGTGCCTCTGGTGGCATAGTTGCAGTAGCGGCATTTGAGCTTGCCGTCGTAGGTCCTCTCAAAACCATCCACCAGGATCCCTGAGTTGTCCTCCAGTGACATGTCCACTGAGGGGTGATCCAGTCCATTCTGACTGCAGTCTGCAAACAGGAACATTAGCAGGACTTAGAATTCATACAATTAAATGACTCTGATTATACTTTACTAAGGAAAAAAAATATTCATGAGAGATATATATTAATCTCATTAACAAGTGGCATTCCATTTACAAGATAAAGTAACATGTAGCCCAAAACTTCAGTTACATTTGTGCTGAACTGCATACAATAAGTGGTAAGATAAGATAAGATAAGATAAGATAAGATAAGATATTCCTTTATTAGTCCCGCAGTGGGGAAATTTGCAGTGTACAGCAGCAAAGGGGATAGTACAAAAAACAAGATGCATCATCTAACACAGTAAAAAAGAGCTAAACAAAGTGTAACAAAATATGAACCATTTAAATAGAAGGAAGTATAAAAATAGGAGCAGTATATACAGTATTGACAATAAACAGACTATTAACAAAATTGCATAAGTGGAAAATTATATTGCACAGTGAGAATGAATGAATGAATGAATGAAATTCCGCTTGTCGACCTTCAAAATACTATGCAATACAAACAGGAAATTGATATTTAAAACAAAACGACCAATCATTTAACAAACTGATTTATCACAGACTTATTGAAGGATCGTGTGGATAAGGATGACCATGCCCGATTGCAAATTTTATTAAATATCTGAAGTCAGATATCAGATATAGGTGCATCTGTCAGAAGTTTGTCTTAAACTTAAAGGTCCCATATTGTAAAAAGCGTGTTTTTAAAGTATTTTATTTTATAAAGAAGGTTTAAGTGCTTTATAGATACTGTTAAACTATCAAAACGCTCATTATACAGAGAAATACACACAGCCCATATTTAGAAATTGTGCGTTTGAAACAAGCCGTCAGGATCTCTGTCCATTTGTGATGTCACGAATATACAATATTTAGACCATTACACAGTTTTAAACGTAAACATTCTAAATGTGTCCCCAGTTTATTTCCTGGTTGCAGTGTATGTGAATAACATCAGCTGACAGGAAGTGAACATGGACCCAAACTGTTGCCTAGCAACGCAATTCCGTTCAATTGCACTTAAACGGACCGTTTCAGACAGAGGGTAAATACAGGTATATCCAGGCAGACAGTATGAGGAAAATAAAGTGTTTTTTTTTAACATTACAGCATGTAAACATGTTCTAGTAGAAACACAAAATACATGTATGAACCTGAAGATGAGCATGATATGGGACCTTTAATCTCAAATTGCAGCACATCCAGACGCCTTAAAACCTGCTGATTTTCCCACAGAAAGGTTGTAAATGACACATAGCTCCAGTATTTACCTGGTGGCAGCTCGTCCGCCTCCTTGACGCCGCTGACGGAGCCTGATATCATGTTGACATGCTGAGTCTGCTGGCTCAGATACTCCTGGAAATCCTTCACAAAGTCAAGCGTGTCCGGCTTTTCCTCACCCATTTGAAGAGAAAGTGGTGCAAAATGTCCAACACTATTGACTTGAATTACTGAAGATAGGATAAAAAAAAAAAAACACAAAACACATACAACCAACCAGATTAGTAAAACTCAAAGTATCACCATCGTCAACATTATCATACTGATAGAATAGAGAATATAAAGCTTTATTGTCATTGTATTATTCACAGCTGTCACTTCTGGTCAGTGCTTTAAAAACAAATACTTGACAAGACTAAAAGGAGGCAGATAAAACATATAACAGGTAAAACACCCACACAGTTATAAAGCAAATAAAACAGGTAAAGTAGATGTAATAAATAAATATAGACAGAAGTGTTACACCGGAGTATAAAATATAAAATGTAAACAGAGGTAATTGCACTTGCAAAATAGGTAGGGTAGATGTAATAAATAAAATGTAAACAAGTTGCACTTGAGGTGTATATTGCATCAAGGATATATTGCACAGATAGAGGTATTCACATTCAGTGTATTGATATTGCAGATGTATTGTATGTTCACCTACCTCTAAGAAGATAACTTGTTGGTTTAATGTAACCAGGTTTGTTTGCTTGGTTGACAACGAAAGGTTTAGAGTCTATCCAGACACAAAGACAGGGTAATCTCCTGGAGATATGTGAGTGAGAAGCAGCTCTGCTGTCTGGTGTCTCTCCTACACACCGCTCCTCATCACCGTCATGTTGTTACCAAAGCTACGTACTCTGCTTTAGCCTCGCAGCTCACTTTAGCTTATCCTAGAGGAGGAAGCATCTTTGTCAACAGCGATGCTCGTTGTTTACATCGTCTGTACGCGTGTAGGTAAATCCTCACGAGCACTAGTTGTTAATGTTTCTCTCCGTCGAGTCACTTAGCTACTATCACACGCAGAGACAACCTGTTCAATCACAACAATAAACCAGTTGGAGGGGTGAAAGTTCACTGAGTGTGTAGCAGTGAAAACCGTCCCCGCCCACAAAACCTCAACCCACCGAAGAAAGGTTCCCCCTCGTAGTAAATAGTAAATACAAGTATCCAAATAGATAGACAGCTTTATTCAAAATTTGATTGCCACCAAGTCAGACAACAACAAACAAACAAACAACAAAAAAACAGTATTCACAATACACCAATATATAAATAACATCATAAGAAGCCCTTTGACCTTATGCAATCAAAATGCATTCGTTTTTTCATATGGTTTGGGAGGTGTCTAAGGGGTTGCAGAGTTCTGGAAGAAGGTTGCAGAGACGCTATCAAACATACACTCACCGGCCACTTTATTAGGCACACCTGTTCAATTGCTTGTTAACACAAATAGCTAATCAGCCAATCACATGGCAGTAACTCAATGCATTTAGGCATCTAGAGGTGGTGAAGACGACTTGCTGAAGTTCAAACCGAGCATCAGAATGGGGAAGAAAGGGGATTTAAGTGACTTTGAACGTGGCATGGTTGTTGGTGCCAGACGGGCTGGTC